>CM060662.1:36708169-36710669 GCA_030686955.1 Odontamblyopus rebecca
TTGCTGCATTTCTGTCCTACGCGCGAGTGTTTCTGAGGCTTTCGTGCTCCATGTGACAGTCCATTCAGCGGTGCGGCTTCGTATCTTACCAAAGTGCTAAAACATTTTGACAGATTTTTGAGCGCCGTGTACCACGTAAAATCTGTTCAAGGTCAAATAGAACAGCCAGAATTAATACATACATAAAGCGCACCGGCTTATAAGGCGCACTGACGATTTTTGAGAAAAATAAAGGATTTTGAGTGCGCCTTATGGTCCGAAAAATTCAGTACTACTACTACTGCTACTACTATTACCACTACTATTATTTCTACTACTATTTGTACTGGTACTACTGTAGTTTGCTGTAGCTTTGTTCACGTTCTCACATTTGATGACGTTTCATTTCTGAACCTTCTCATGAAGCTTGAGATCGGCTCCATGAACCTGTCGTATTAGTATTCTGTTTTTAAGTGCTTTTACCGTCTTTGGGGCTGATTTATTCACGCCGACGCCGAGGACTCTGAACTTTGCGTCAGTTTTCGTTTCATAGATCCAATAATTGCAGAGACACGAACCATAAACCAGGTCAACAAATCTGCACTCTGGTCCCGCGGTTCATTCTTAAACGTACGAATCGATCATCTCGGTCATAAATTGTTCGGGGTGAGTTCATAACTGTAGATATAAAGTGTTTTTATAGTTCTGTAGATATATGGCGCTTTTATGGTCCGTTAAATCTTATGCATTCAAGAATGTTACATTATTTAAAGTATTGATTCAGCAGACTTTGCCAGCATCGATCGGGAGCGAGGGCCAAGACAATGGAGACGAGGTTTAAATACAATGTGACAGAAAGTGACGTTTTTTTTCTCTCCGCTCAAACCAAATGAGTCTGGACATCCTTCATTAGGAGTGCTGTACCTGATGTTTAGTGTATTAAAAGTGGAAAAACAGAATCCTCATTTCCCTTATGGATTCGGTTCAGCCTAATTATACACAACAATGAGTTTAGAAGCACTTTTCGCGTCTTTCAGAGGGGACTTTTACCCAGAAATGTCCCGATCAAGATTGTGTCGCTTCCGATCCGATTTTTTGGCTTTGCCGTCTTGCGCTTAAATCTCAAACTCGTCCGGGTGATTCTTTTGTAAGTGATGATCAAACTGGTCGTGTTAACGTGGCTCTGCTGGTTCCTCCAGGAGAAGCGATTGCATGTCTCTAGTTTTGTTGTACAGTCACCTTCACCTCACCTTTCGCAGGTTTTTTCTGTGCAATTTTTCATTCTTTTTTTTTTTTTTTACAGTGATATGAACATGCATTGTGTTCTGTGTTCTGATTGGCTGAGGGAAAACCCGCGCCTTGTTTTCTGCGTAATCGAATGTGACATGTCTGTTTAGAAGAATAAAAAAACAGCACCAACAACAACTCCCCATAACTATGCTTTTCAGCCCTGTGCTCCTCAGTTTAGATCGTGGTCGATTTGCGCAGAGCGATCCCCCTCCCTGCTCATATCGTGGAGCGGTTTTACAGTGTTTACAGGGTTTTTCTGCTTCGCGGATTTCGCCTGCCGCAGGTGATTTTTAGAGCGTAACCCTCGCGATAAACGAGGGACCAGTGTAGTGAAAAGTCCCACACAGCGACACGGCGGCGTTTTGATTTACAGCTGCCGTAAAAACACGTGAAACCGGATCAGTCCGAACACGTGACTGAATCCAATACTGTCTGATACTCATAAAAGAGCCGGATCGGGAGCTGATACTGATACCGAATACTGGATCGGGACATCCCTACTTTTGTCATCATGGTAATGCAATAACTAGCATGCTAACTTGATTTGGAGACAATAAAAACACTCCAGAAAATGGTGAATCTTCAGACGGCTCTGCTCCGTGAGACACTGACGTCACCCAAACAGAACTCGTTTTCCTCACTTTTCCACTTTTTTAAATATATATTTTTATAATACATTAGAACTCCAGACTGTCCATGTGAATGTCTGTATCCATAGAATAATGTCTGAAGTAAAACTAACCTTGCCTTTCATTAGCCTAATAGCATAATTGCCCAGGTCATTTTTTTGGTGAAATTGTGATATCTGCCTGACTTTTCTCTCCTACCACTGCTGCCTCACCTGCAGCCTGTTACAGTATCAATAATAGAAATAAAAAATACCAATGTGCTTGCTAAAAATGTGTTTTCCGAAAACGTTCAAATATGACTTGGGCAGCGATGCGATTAGGCTGACGATTTGAAGGATTTATGTCCGAGTTGTACTTCCTGATAGAAGCTCGGCAGCGGCGGACTGATATATGAGAAAATAGTCCCTCAACATGCGACGATTCATGTGATGCAAGGTTAGTTTTATTTCAGACATTATTCTCTGGACACAGACGTTCACAGGGACAGTCTGGAGTTCTAATAGTTTTTCCTCGGGTCTGTGGAGTGGGTCAGACTGTTTTTAGTGGCAGGACGACTGTGGCCATTGACATGCACTAGCCCAGCACCAGCACCTCTGCAAATA
>CM060662.1:36713169-36980669 GCA_030686955.1 Odontamblyopus rebecca
AGGCTTGTGGGCGGTGCAGGCTTGTGGGTGGTGCAGGCTTGTGGATGGTGCAGGCTTGTGGGTGGTGCAGGCTTGTGGGTGGTGCAGGCTTGTGGGTGGTGCAGGCTTGTGGGCGGAGCCTTGTACCTTACAACTAAACGTAAGGAGGGTTTGAATGGGGCCCGGCCCTGTTTGATTGATTCGTTTTGAGAGCAACAATAATCACACACCTACTACGCACACATCGAAAACAAAAGAAAAGCACATTTCTTGAAAAGGAACGAAGAAAAAAACGTATGTTAACCCTTCCCCTGTTCACGACAACATTTAAAAAATGATGTGGTTCCTTATGGACAGTGATCACAAAACTTCTCTTGGGAAATGACGATGGCGTAGTCAGAAGGATGTTTTTTTTGAATAATTGTGTCCCCAAAAGGAAAGGTTTGAACAGTGCTATGTACAAAACAGTGAAACAAAAGAAAAGACAGTTACAACACATACACATAACAGCAGAAATATGCTTCATAATCTGTAG
This sequence comes from Odontamblyopus rebecca, assembly GCA_030686955.1. Taxonomy (NCBI): domain Eukaryota; kingdom Metazoa; phylum Chordata; class Actinopteri; order Gobiiformes; family Gobiidae; genus Odontamblyopus; species Odontamblyopus rebecca. The sequence goes on from CM060662.1 coordinate 36,713,684, forward strand.
TTCGTTCCCTTCCACGTAAAGGTCCAGGTCCAGACTGACTGTGTCATGGTTTGAGTGTGGTTGAGGACCCCAAAGCAGAGACATAGGCGCAGGTAGATGTTTAACAGGTTTATTGCCGGGAATGAAGGATGTGGTGATGGAAACAGGCTGGAGACATAGACGGAGGGAAGACACTGGGGTAGACTCACGGGTAGACAGACTGGACAACAAGGTCAGGCAGGACGACATGGACAAGCAGGACAAGGACGAGGATGTGGACAAGCAGGACGACGACGTGGACGTGGAACTGGACAAGCAGGACGAGGACGTAGACGAGGGATAGAGGAGGAATGAACTGACAAAGAACAAAGGATAAGGACAGAACTAAATATTGGAGCTGATTAGACAATTAGCTGCAGGTGAACCACCGAGCAAGTGATCCACGCTGCAGCATTAGCCCAGCCACACCCCTGAGAGGAGCAGACAGACACAGAAGGGAGGGGGGACACATAACAAACACCAAACCCTGACAGACTGAGTGGAGACGTTTCGCTCGATCCTCTCAGCTCGACACTGTGCCGACCCTATGCTGTCGAGCTTTGTCCCCATACGAGCTTCACCAGGCCAAAAACCACGTGACGTTTCCAACCGAGGGCCTCGTTACGTCAGAAGTGTCAGAGAGAGGGGAGCAGATTAAAACCCAACACGGCTGAAATGATTCTTTTCTTGAATAAAAATCTCTAAACCTTTACAAATACCTCACCTCACATTTCCCCCACTCACACCTTTTCCAAACACGTTCCAATTTCAGAAACACGACAGTTGCACAATCACTTTCCCCGGTGCTTAACCACATCATTTTATTCTCCCATTTTTCCAGTTTAAAAAGCCTCTGTAGTTGTAAACTCTTTAGTTTCGCCAAGTCAGAGCACAACTAATACATACATACGAGTACAGGACACAAAGACGCCCGTTTGAAAAGTACAATTTTTATTATAATGTTGCCATTTTATTGGTCTGGCACATTTAAAAACGCGAAAGTGGGAAAAGCAACTTAATTTAAACACACGTTGACACAAAATACTGTCAAACTATTTCATAATAAACCGAAGAATAAGTTATTAGAGAATAAAAATAAAATGGAAGTGATCAAATTCACCCAGATAAAAGTCACAGAAAAGGGGAGAGGGAGTTAAAGCTTTACATCACAAATGCACCACACAGGCAAATCCAGCAGGTGTCGCTCTTCTGACTGTGGCAAACGACTCGAAGCAGTTTGTCATTTTCAGTGCGGTTGTCTCAAAGGGGTTCGATGTTTCGTGAGGTTTCGGTTTCACCATCACTAAGGGTGAGTGGCTCTTTTATACCAACAAGGCTCCTCCCCCAAACCAGTTAACACTTCACTGCGGGTTTCTGCCTCTAAACCCAGGTGAATGAATCAAAGTCAATATTGAAACACATGGGGAAGACATATGACACAACATGGCCACGGGGAGATCGGAGGGGCTCTGCTTGTCACTGGGGCTCGCGAACGGGAGGTGGAGACTGGTTGAAGTGAGTTGGAGGACGGAGTTATGGATATGGAGGGTTGGACAGCGGACTTGTGTGCGCCCGAGACGACTGCGGGGGTGACGGACGGTAAATATAGCGGGGAACGGAGCGGGAGATGGAGCGGGGAACCGGCGGAGAATGAATGAAAACCACCTGCGCGAAGTCGCCCCCATCAAACGCAAACCTACGCAAAAACCATGTCAATAGTTTGTGCTTCGTTTGTGCTGCAAAAAAGTTTCGTTTGTGCTTCTTTAGTTTTGGAGAGATTAACGATTCTTTTACAGGTCAAATTGGGGTTTGTGCGATTCTGGTTCTTCAGATATTTGCAGTTTTATTTTCGGCCGATGACGTCGTCCAGAACCTCAGAATGTGAAACAGCCTCAAAACAGGAAGAAAATTATAGAAAACGTTTGTATTTCGTTTGGGCTGTGACTGTTTTTCATTTCGTCAAACTCCGCCAAAAAAAAAAAAAAAACTCCGCAAAACTAGTGGCGAAAACGATCTGAGGCTGTGGAAAAGTCTGTCTCAGTCTTTAGTCATTTGCTTTTGATTCATATTTTCTATAATAACACAGACTTTTCCACAGCCTCAGGTCGTTTCTCTGCACTAGTTTTGTGGAGTTTGTCGCCGTCAGCTGAGAAATGACGTCCTGTAATTACCACAGAAATAATAATGAATAATTTTAGAAATAATCTCACACAAATGAAAATTATCACAGCACAAAACAGCACAAACCAAATACAAACGTTTCTATAATTTCCTCCCTATTTTGAGCTCTTTCACATTTTTCATAGGCCCAAAATAAAACTGCAAATGTCTTAAGAACCAGAATCGCACAAACTAAACTTTCTGCAGCACAAACGAAGCACAAACGACTGACTCCGTTTTGGGCGTTTTAGAGCATTTTGAAGCTTCCTGTGGGGCCGACCCCAATTTGACCTGCAAAAAAAAATCATTTTTCCAAAACTAAAGAAGCACAAACGAAACTTTTTACAGCACAAACAAAGCACATAGTTTTTGTGTAGGTTTGAGTTTGATGGGGCGACTTCACGGAGGTGATGAAACCAGGTAAGCAGCAGGCGCAGGGTTTGACGGGGCTGCGCCCTCACATGTACATATAGAAAAATACTGCACACTATCCAGACTAAATATCATTTGAACCCATTTTCTTATTTTTTGGTATTGTACTGTTATGTTCTGCAGTTTCTTCTTCTTCTTCTTCTCCTTCTTCTTCTCCTCCTCTTCTTCTTCTTCTTCTTCTTCTTCTTCTCCTTCTTCTTCTCCTCCTCCTCTTCTTCTTCTTCTTCTTCTTATTATTATTATTAATTTTTTTATTGATAGTATTTATTGTGTATTGTTTTTTGTTTTTTTGATCACCCAGTGCTCTCACCCTTATATCACAAAAGCAAAAAACTCTTTCCTTTTCCATTTCTTTTGAAGCTGTGAATATTTGGGCACAGCTTCAGGTTTCCTCCCGACCCAGAGATCGCTAAATTACTCAAAGATGCATTTACGACGTCTAAAACCTCTTCTGCTACTGCTCCTTCTTCTTCTTCTTCTTCTTCTTCTTCTTCTTCTTCTTCTTCTCCTCCTCCTCCTCCTCCTCCTCCTCCTCCTCCTCCTCCTCTTCCTCTTCCTCTTCCTCCTCTTCTTCTTCTTCTTCTCCTTCTTCTTCTTCTTCTTCTCCTCCTCCTCCTCCTCCTCCTCCTCCTCTTCTTCTTCTTCTCCTCCCCCTCCTCCTCCTCCTCCTCCTCCTCCTCCTCTTCCTCCTCTTCTTCTTCTTATTCTTATTCTTATTATTTAATTTATTTATTTATAGTATTTATTGTGTATTGTTATTTTGTTTTTTTTGATCACCCAGTGCTCTCACCCTTATATCACAAAAGCAAAAAACTCTTTCCTTTTCCATTTCTTTTGAAGCTGTGAATATTTGGGCACAGCTTCAGGTTTCCTCCCGACCCAGAGATCGCTAAATTACGCAAAGATGCATTTACGACGTCTAAAACCTCTTCAGGCATGTTTTTGATGAGCGAACGCCAAGTCATTTCATGAAATATGATCAGTAATGTCTGTCTAAGTGTGTTTATAACATGGTAGAAAGCTCCAAGAAGTAGATTCTGTGTTCAGACTTTGTAACTGAAGTGTTTTAAGATTTTGGTCCCGTCGGTGCAGCGGTCTGTGCTCTGCTCCTATAGACCGTCCCTCCTTTAATATTCCCACGAGGTCTGTTTGTCTGTTTATTCCAGCAGCACACGGCCGTTTGCACCGTCAGAATCCAAAATGCTGCGAGTTCGGCCAAAGAAAATAACCTTCGCACACAACGTGGACTCGGCGTCACTGTGAATAACAAACGATGGAAAAAACGACCTCCGCTGTGCTCTGTGATGAAGCGAGGACTCGTGAAGGATGAAAAAACGTAAGAAAGTACCTGATTTTACTATCTTAAAACGTTAAAAAAACGACGTCGATCCTTTTCAAACCATTTGCAGTCGTCCAAAGTTCTTCCTCACGTCCCTTAAGCGTTCAGAGCGTCCTGATTATTCACCGTGAGGAGTTTCGAAGCCGTTTTCTCAACTTTCCAAAGCCAGTATGGAGTTTTGTCATGATCTAACAACAACTAGCATGCTAACACACCTTTCCTAATCATCAGACAATACAAAAAAGTAAATGGTCACATGTTTATACAGCACTTTTCCACCTTCAAAGTGCTTAATGTAAAGGAACCGCTCCCTAGTTCAAGCACATATTCATACACCAAACTACACAGACACTGGGGGTGAGGTGGGTTTAGTGTTTTGCCCAAGGACACAACGGCAGCATCTTCGTCTGTGGGAGCTGGGATCGCACCACCAACCTGTGGATCTCACCGCTCAACCAATGATCAGGGTTCCTACAGTGTCTGAAATAAAAGTCTTAACGTCATTGGATTTATGAATTTGGAAATAATATGTTAAAACAACTTCTCCGTATCGCATTTCTCCTCCAAAGTTTAATTTGTCAAACATCTTTTTTTTCTTTTTTTTTACATAACGTCGCCTAAATAAAGAGCGGCCGAACCAATAAAAATCAAATCAAAATCCTCCGAACACGTCACTGAAGATCCTGCGCTACAGAAGCACAAGAAACAAGCTCAGCAGAGGCGTAAAAACGTAAGAATGTCTCAGCAGAACACAAAGTTTGATTAAAGCCATTATGTTGTTTTTTAACGTTGGTTTTAAGAGTCTCTGCTCCCCAGATTCATTTGTTTTGGAAATAAATGAACACAAATTCAAGAATGTTGTTTTTCTTTGCTGCCGGTAGGTCTGTGAAATAGGCCGTGAAATAAGTTTTAACATAAATGGTCTTAAAAGAAACCTGAAGAAACCTGTAGGAACCCTGATGATGTTCATGTCGAGAGCGGGATTCGAACCGCCAACCTTCGGATGAGTTGGCGAACTGCGCTACAACATCTTAAAATTCGACGCAGACACATCGGACATGTTCTGGTTTCAAGAGTTACTTTACTTCTACACACTGCAGCGCTGTCGTGATACTGACATTTCAAACTTCATTTTGTATTAAATATTGAGTATCAAACATACTCGATACCGATTCTGATACCACAATGATAATAAAAACACTCTTTCCTTCAACAATAGAATGTGGAACATTAAATACGCACTAAAAATGGTTAAAAATAATCGTGTGTAAAATAATAATTATAATAAGTGCTCGGTCACTATTGGACAAACACGACTCTGGGTTATTTTGACCAAACTGTTTGGGTTATAATTTTAATCCAACTTTTTGGGTTGTTTTTTCTACTGAATTTTGGGTTGTATACGCTCTGTTCACGCTCAGACTGCACAGGCCAAAGCCCAAAAGACTCGATTGTCGAGTCCAGCGGCGGCGAGAGGCTCGAGCAACAAGTGAGGATCGACTACTAACGGTGAAGAAGAGAAACTGAAAGCTGTTGAAAGAAAAAGGTTTGGGAATGTATTTTTTCGCCTTTTCAAAAAAAAAAATAATTCACTCATAAATAAGTGGGATTAGAAACGACATCGGCGATCAAGTCTTTTGGGCTTTGGCCTGTGCAGTGGGAAATCAACAGAGGGAAGTGTAAGGCTGATTATAAAGTTGTTTTCTAACGTTTCCAGACACTAATGAGTGAACCAGGCAGAGCGTTTTGTTTGTTAGACTCGTGGCTGTTGTCAGATGGGTTAAAGTGGTGTTAAGCTTCTTCAGTGTGAAGCAAATTGGTGTTTTACGTGGAAGTTCAGAACTTGCCCCCATCACTGCACTAGTTTGTTGCCTTGACAGACTCACTGCCACAGTGAGATCTCCACCGAGGAAACACTGATCTGTGCCATTTTTTGGCTTCTGACAGAATTCACCACCTCTAGCAAAGGACTTTAGCTTCAAACGTGCCGGAGTTCAACTTTAATTCTACCAAATACCTGGGTTAAACACTTCTAAAATCCAGCCATGTTAAGAAACATTTATTTAAAATGAATAATTTTAATTAAAAACGTGTCACAAAATTAGCAGTAACACATTATGAAATCAGCAGGAAAATGTTCATTTAAATTTACAGTTCATACTTTTACATCTTATCAGTTTTTTCAGCTCTTATATTTGTTCTGATACAGCTCAAGATCATCCTAAAGACATTCAGGAAAGGTTCATTTCTGTTTTGTGGCTTTTTCAGTTTCGATAGCTGCTAAAATGACTATTTAGTTTCCATATCTGTTTTAATATTGTTCAGTATCTGATTTTTTTAACAACCCTACTACGATATATCTGCACTGGGGCAAGACATATTTTCTCCAATAAATGGGAAACATCTGGTTCAGAAAATGAGACAATACAGAAGAGGCGTCAGGAAAACAAGGTTAAACGAGTTCGGGGGAGCGTTTAACCGTGCGTTTGTATTCCGGGAGCTCAGAGATGTTATGTTCAAGGCTAAAACGGATTGGAATATTACCGAGTATTCGTCCAAAAATGATCAGGTCCAGGGTCAAATATAAGTTCCATTCAAAAACAGGAGTGATTTCAAGAATGTTAAGCTGCAGCTCGCTCCGCTCCGACACAGTGATTAAAGATGCTCTATGGAGCTTTTCGGGTTGGGGGGTCTGTTACACTAAAGCCATGTTCTTATGCTGTTTCCTCATCGAAAAACATACTCTGAGTTGTGTTTTGTTTTATTCACATGTGTTTGAGTAACTCTGCATAATTAGTAGAGCTGGTATCATTAAGAAGTTGCCGATACGATACATATATACCCCAGTACAGTGCACTTCGATACGATATATTTTAAATCAATGTGATATGGTTCAGTAAAAAATAAAGGCTAAATCATGGCTGTGATACTAAAAGTGTTTGTTAAACCACTTCTTGTGCAAAGTGACTATGAAACACAAACATTTTACTCCTCAAAATGGTGATTAGATTAGATTTATTTATTTGTAAAGGGGACAGCACATATTAATGGACATTTAAAATGTAAATATGTAAAGATTATAGCCAGTGTGGCTAATTTCCATCTTTAGTCCCTCGGCAGGTTGTTGTCAAATAATCTACCGGGCAGGGAAAAGTACAACAACGATCACACAAAAGAAGAGCAACAATCACACAAAAGTACAGCAACAATCACACAAAAGTACAGCAATAATCACACAAAAGTACAACAATCACACAAAAGTACAATAATCACACAAAAGTACAATAATCACACAAAAGTACAGCAATAATCACACAAAAGTACAATAATCACACAAAAGTACAGCAACAATCACACAAAAGTACAGCAATAATCACACAAAAGTACAATAATCACACAAAAGTACAGCAATAATCACACAAAAGTACAGCAACAATCACACAAAAGTACAACAATCACACAAAAGTACAATAATCACACAAAAGTACAATAATCACACAAAAGTACAGCAACAATCACACAAAAGTACAGCAATAATCACACAAAAGTACAGCAATAATCACACAAAAGTACAATAATCACACAAAAGTACAGCAATAATCACACAAAAGTACAATAATCACACAAAAGTACAGCAATAATCACACAAAAGTACAGCAACAATCACACAAAAGTACAGCAATAATCACACAAAAGTACAACAATCACAAAAGTACAGCAACAATCACACAAAAGTACAACAATCACACAAAAGTACAATAATCACACAAAAGTACAATAATCACACAAAAGTACAGCAATAATCACACAAAAGTACAATAATCACACAAAAGTACAGCAATAATCACACAAAAGTACAATAATCACACAAAAGTACAGCAACAATCACACAAAAGTACAGCAATAATCACACAAAAGTACAATAATCACACAAAAGTACAGCAATAATCACACAAAAGTACAACAATCACAAAAGTACAGCAACAATCACACAAAAGTACAACAATCACACAAAAGTACAATAATCACACAAAAGTACAATAATCACACAAAAGTACAATAATCACACAAAAGTACAGCAACAATCACACAAAAGTACAGCAACAATCACACAAAAGTACAGCAACAATCACAGAAAAGTACAGCAACAATCACACAAAAGTACAGCAACGATCGCACAAAAGTACAATAATCACACAAAAGTACAGAACACCAGCACATTCACAAATCCCTCAATCAATGAAAGTAAAATCACAATACAACTCACACGTTGGTTTGACCATAACTTAAACATAAAAGAGCTGGACGTAAAACACTCTCTCTGTGTTAGTGGAAGAATATTCTACAGATTCCCGCCTTGGACAGATAAACACTCTGACCAAAGGTTTTCTGTCTGTGGGCGGGTGGTCGGGTCACCTCTGGTAGTGTGGTCCTTTCTCAGTTGTCTTTGTGTTTGGTGGTGCGAGGGAGTGAAGGACATTATACACTAGACAGGATCTTTTAAGGACGACCATGTTGCTAAAGTCCAAAAGCCTTTTCAGAATGTGACAGCGGTGGAGGGAAATGGGTTTGTATCGAGTACTTTTAGACCTCTTTTATAGAAGTTTTCAGTGGCCTTAAGTGTCATGGGGCAGGCAAGAGACCAAGTGGTTAAACAATAATCTATGTGAGAAATAATCGTGGGGTAGAAATAGGTTTTTGCAGCGTTCGTGTTTGAGTTGTTCCTGATGTGGTGAAAATTCTGATTGAAAGTTGAAAGTGAAAATGTCAAATGTGTCGCAGAAATGAGTTTCCTTCCTCCAAACAAGCGACAAAACTGTAGCTGCGACAAAACAATTTAGTAAAATACACCAAAAAATACTCTTGGCAATATATATTAATACAGCAGCCCGTGATATCGATACTGTCTCAGCACATAAAACGATACGATATATCATATTTCAATATTTGTGCAAACTCAGTGTTAATCTGCAGGGTTTGTGCGTTAAAGATCTGTGAATGAAACAAAAACAAAACTCCAGGTCTGTTTGTGATGAAGAGACGACATCATAGATCAGAAAATATCATAATCTGAGCATTTTTAGTGTCGCAGTGGGTTCAGGTTTGCCCATAAACCAGAGGGTAGCCGCGTAAAAACTGTTGCAGAGAGAAAATGTTGCAGTGAGGAGACACAAACAGCCTTTCAGCTCAGGGTCGCCACGTTTCGACAATAAAACCTGCCAAAGTGAATCAGGTATTTTCAAAGGACAGACACGAAAATGAGACAAAAGGAATCAGATCTGAAGGAGCTGCTGGAAACACAAATGCTCAAATCATTTCGTATTGTCAAAATGAAGCTTCTGTCACTTGTAAATTCACTCAACCAGTTATAATACTGTACTTTAGTGAAAATATTAGTCAAGTAATAATGATGCACGTCTGTTTTTGAGGAGGAAACTTTAGGACATGGATTAAAGCTCACAGGAATTAATTTTTGTGTAATAATTGTAATAATTCGATATAATATTGAATTGTTCGATCCTGGTGTCACGATTCGACACACGTGTTTGGTCGATATGCAGATGTTCCTCCATGTGTCTGTGTTTTCATTTATCTTGGTCCAAAGGGAAACAGTTCTCACAGCGTCCTTCTCAGATGCAGCAGAAAACAGCTCCAAAGGGATTTACAGCTGAAATATTCGAACAGAGGAGGGTTTTATCTTTCAGCTGCTTTTTATTTTGCACTGATAGACCTAGAAATGACAAAGATATTAACTCTTAAATACTTTTGAATCGCTTTTGGCTTCACATCGGCTTCAGTCTATACTATTTCTATTTTGATCTATTTCTCAGACTATCTCATAAGTTTCCTCAGAAAATGAGACATTTCTATGTAATATAGCATAGTTTTAGTGTCCATAAAGAGGACGGGAGAGCAGTGAGTGTATAAAAAGAGCAGGACAGTGTGTGAGGAGGTACACGGAGCAGGACACAGAAGTCTGTGTGAATGCAGCGAGAGGAAAAGAAAAGAAATCATCAAATCATCATTGAAAGGATAATAAAAATAGTTTTTGTGTGTCTGTATGTGGGGCAAAACTCTGGAACAGTCTGGAATTACAACACAAGCAATGTCATAATATTCATAGATTCAAATCGTTCTATAAACATCAGGTCTGGTCACAGTATATACAAAGAGGGTTTTAAAGTGTATCTGTAATCAGTCTTATCAGTGTTACCTGTGCTTGATGTTTCCTTACCATTGTTGGTATTCTGTCTATTACCATTGTTGCTATTCTGTCTATTACCATTGTTGCTATTCTGTCTATTACCATTGTTACTATTCTGTCCATTACCATTGTTGCTATTCTGTCTATTACCATTGTTGCTATTCTGTCTATTACCATTGTTGCTATTCTGTCCATTACCATTGTTGCTATTCTGTCCATTACCATTGTTGCTATTCTGTCCATTACCATTGTTGTTATATTCTGTCTGTTACCGTTGCTGGTATTGTTTACTCTCCTTACCATTGCTGATATATAGATAGAAAATTCTGTCATTCTGATGTAACCTGTCATTTGTGGTTGCACCACCATGTAATGTGACACTTAACACCTCTCAGTGTCACTACTGATGAGGAATGGGGGTGGAATTAAATAAATTTTCTTCTTCCCACTCCCTTTCAGGTAGAACTGGCATGTTGTGCAGTATGTTGATATTTTGTCGTTTTGTGATTGCTGCTGCCTGAAATGAATGAATAAAAAAAAAATTAAAAAATAAAATAAAATAAAATAAATAATGTCTGATAGTAACTCCCCTACAGTCTATATTAAGAGTAGACTGGTATATTATAAAATATAAAATAGCCTGAAAAGGCTCTGTTCTTATTTTCACTGAATAAAAATGACAAATGAATTAAAATACTTGACATATGACCTCCAGCTGCAGGAAAAATGACATGAGATTTTGTTTTTCATGTCTTAAAACGTATCCAAATCGAATCAATATCGTGACCCGTGTATCGAGATATGTATCGAATGGCAGGAAAACTGTGTCGTTGCATCCCTAGTAACTTATCTGGTGGAGTCCTGGCTGGTCCACAGATCTGACCTGGAACTTGGTCTGGAAACTGTGTGTTTTTTTCTTCTGTGACGTGTTTGAGCTCAGCTTTGGTTCCAGGACGTGGTCAGTTTGGCGGATGTGGCAGATTTGTCAGGTTTCCGTCACCTGGAGGTCTCTGGAGAAGTGAGTCCCGTCATGTGTGAGTCGAGGTAAACGTCCTCTCGTCTCTGTTGATGGTCTGTGCGCTCTGCTTTCTGATTTCAACAGCCTCTCCTATCCACCTTTTGTATTTGTGCTCCTCTATTACTGCTGTTTCAGCTCTATCCCAGTCCAGGACTTGGTTTTCCCTTTTGCAGTGGTTTTATTACTGAGCTGATGTGTTTTTTTTATACTTCCTGGGACTCGCCTCTCCAGAAACCACCACAGGCGTGGTCAGTCTAATATAGGAGTATCCATCCTTTTTCTCCTGGTAAGCTTCCCCATTTTTGCAAGAAATTGAGAAAGTAGAAGAACTATGATGAGCTTTAGATGGGGTACAATTAGATTTGTATTAAATATAAAGTATTATCCAGGTATTAGTGCACAAAGTTAGGCATCAAAATGTACAATGTAGGGGTTAAATGATATTCAAGTCTCAAGACACGATATCGTCACCGTCTGAACCTAACAGTGCGATATTTATTGAGATATTATGATATTCTACATAATAACAAGACTGACTCTAAAATGCTTTGACCAGTTATTTGGTACATTTATTGTCATTAGGGATGGAACGAAATCCAAATCTCTCCGTAAACATCTCACTGTACCAGATTTATTGCAAAAAAAAACTGTGAATCTGCTCCTTTTTCCTCTAAAAATGCCTCACAGACTTAATCCAAAGAATGAAGATGTAAAAGTGCTTAGAACAGTTATTTCTTCATGTCGTCTGCACTGAAACGGAGCAAAGGATCATGGTCTATGTAGTTCCCTCTGTTTTTTTTTAGCTATTTCTGCATCAGAACTGTTCATTTAAGCAAAGAGACTTGGGATTCGATATATTGTGATGCTCCACGATCTTATTGTGAGACCTTTGACGATACGATATCACCAGATTTCGGTTATTGTTACATCATCAGTACAATGGTAATTAATCAGATTTCAGTTTTTAAGCACAATACATATAATTCATAAATCCTTTGGCGAGTGACTTGGAAGGGGCTGGAGAGATACTGGTAACTCCCGAGCCACAGGTTGGAGTCCTGGTCTAGTAGATCTGCCAAATCCGTCAAATGGACAATTGCCTAGAAACAACAGCTGCAGCAGTGACACCTCTGCTGCCACTGAAAAAAAAAAATAAAAAAAATAACATTTCGCTTTTTACAACGTTGTCTTATTAGAATAAAACAGATTGAAAGGATTAATGTCACACTGTGGAACATCCCAGACAAAGCAATAACATCTCCATAGACTCTAGTGCACCTTTAAGAGTTATAATGACACAAAAACAAACCTGGGCAAAGTTTGTGAATCGCAGTGTGAAGTTAATTAAATCGAAGCCGTCCATTGTGATAGGAGAATAGCATTAACTTCACTCTACATGTGTTTTGTCTGCTTGTATATTTCTCCCTGCACAGAGTGTGTTCGGAGCAGCCTTATCTGTAACGAGACGAGCGGTCCACACAAACACTCCCAGCAGAGGGAGGCTAATTAAGTGTGAGCAGATACGAACACAGGGTCACGGGCTTCACTCAGGGACAGGAAACCAGCTCCAGCACCACACTCGCAACTACTTTGTTATATTTTTGCAAGTTTTTTTTTTATTCGGTGATGCAAATAAGCTGTATTGTGTGACTTTTGAGACTCTTGAGATGTTCTTGCTTTGCCTGGAGTGGTATTAAACTTATCTATCATGCATATCGTCCCATATTACGCGATTTTCTGATCTCTGTTATCATACATGACATCAGTTTATATAGATTTATCAAATTTAGGTGAAGCGTTGTACAACCATAAGGCGTGTGGGACAAACGATTTCCAGAATGTGTCCCCAACGCTGCTCTCGTGTCCAGGGATGGTGCAGAAGGTGCTGGGCCTTCTCCAGGAAGGACAGGAGCTTGTTTAGGACCTTCTTCTCAGCCACAGATGTGAATAAGTCAAGCTCTGCTCCACCACAGATCCTGTGTTCCTCGCCAGCTTCTCCAACCACCCAGCATCCTTCTTCTTGAGGCTTTCTCCTCAGAAGACCACAGAGTTGACCCTCGAGATGACTGTGGTAGAACATCAGCAGGAGCTTCTGGAAGATGTTAAAGGACTCCAGTCTTCTGAGAAATTACATCCTGCTCTGTCTCTTTCTGTAGAGCAGCTCTGAATTCGCCGACCAGTCCCGTTTGTGGTCGAGATGTAAGCCCAAATACTTATAAGTCCTTATAACTTCCACAGTGTCCTGCTCGATGGTCTCAGGTGGCAGCTGTGACCTGCTCCTCCTAAAGTCCACCACCATCTCTTTGGTCTTTGCTCAGTTTCATTTCTCTCCAGCGACTAGGTCAGGAATCAGAATAAACTCAGCGGTTTCCAAGAACCCCAGAAGTTGTAGTCGGCGCTCCGGCCAATCAGCTGTGAAGCCGTGAGGTCAAACTCCAGCACCTCTGGGTCCTTTTGTGTCCAGCACAACAGGAAACAAAGCGTCCAGATGGATGTAGATGAAGCCAGAAGTTTTGTGTTGGTAACGATTCTCGACATCGAGGATTTAAAGCCAGAACAAAGAGAATGTTTAGTGAATTTTATCAAGGGGAAAGACGTTATTGCCCTTCTTCCTATGGGATTTTCTGTTGTGCTGCGATCACTTGGACTCCACTGAGTGTTCTGGCGCGTTATATACGTCACCACCAAACAGCAGCGATTGGTTAAGAGCACGCAAAAAGTGGCGTCGTGTCTTCACTGTTTATTTTGCATTTAGACAAGTGTTTTCGGGAGGAAATCTGCGTGCATACGGTGACGCAGAAGTGTGTGGAATTGGACCGGGTTTGCACACCAGGCGGCGAGGTGGAGGTCTCGTCCATAGCCTTATGGCTCGCCTGCGACGAACTGGTGCACCCAGAATTTGACAGAGGGAATTGCAGATCCTTCTCTGTTCATTAATAGTATCTCTGCATAGATGCCAGAGCAGTTTGAAGGTCCAACGCAAGGAAATGATCCGACATGTTTCTGTGTTCTGTAAGTGACATAAACGCCAACGCGACGTGAGCACATCTGACCAGAGTTTTGCGTCTTGGACAGTGCAGATGGAAAGGCTACAGTGCAGAGCGTATTCAACTGTTCCACTCTGGAGGATGGTTTGGTTTCAGATTTTTGCCTTTTTAAGCCCCAAAAACGCTGTCACCATCCAAACGAAAGGCACTTCTGAGGCAAGCCAGGTCCTCACTTGAGACTCGCAAAACAATGATTTCCACCTCTTCCTGCCAGTCCGCGCCTACTTTTGAGTTTATTGAATACTTTTACTTTTTGTACTACACCATATCCTACGTTTGCTTATTAATTAAAGGAGTCACCTATTAATTACCTGTTACGTTCTGTTTTTTTTAATTGTTGTCGTTCCTTTCCTCCCTAGAAACATTTCGTAACTTAATGGGAGCTCGTCCGGGAAAAGCACATGGAAAAGTTGACAGGTCATTAGTAGAGTGAAAGCATTTGACTTTAAGTGTTATAGTGGGTTAAGGGTCGCCCATATACCAGAGGGTATCCAGGTAAAACTGTGCCAAACCTGGAAGAAAGAAAATGTTGCAGCGAGCAGAGACAAGCAGCCCTTCAGTTCAGGGTTGCCACGTTTCAACAATAAAACCTGCAGTGAGTCTGCAGAGCCCATTCAAAAACCTCTCAAACGCAACGACAATTTTCAGCACGTTTCGCTGGGTTTAATGTCTCAGAGCTGAAGGTCGGCGTCGCTACAGAAAAAGACCAAGTTTTATGAAACAGCTTAAATGTTCAGACTCTGCAGTGATCCAAAGTTATTCCTCATGTACTTTATGTATTCAGAGCATCGTAATTATTCACCGTGATGAGTCTAGAAGCTTTTCACAACTTCCACAGACCTAATAACTAGCAATCTAAAGCGCACTTCCTAATTAAAGCTCCTATATTAGACGAAATGGAGCTTTTGTGAGCTTTAAGGCGTATTTGAATGTTTTTACCTCTTGAAAAACAGACCTGGAGTTGTGGTTTGTTTCATTTACAATTGTTTATTATTAGCCTGTTTATGTCTAAAGCTCAAAATGCTCTGCTCCACCTTGTGATGTCATACAGTCCTCCTAGAGAACATCTATGTCCTCTCAGGCCCCTCTGTATTCGTGTAGATTTGTCCACATGTCCTCCTTTAGGAACATCTGTGTCCTTATACAGTGGTCCATGTGTCCTCCTTTGGTCCACGTGTCCTCCTTTAAAAACATCTGTGTCCTCTCATACCCTCTCTGTTTTCATGTCCAATCTTTCCATCCATAAGGACTTCTGTTTCCTCATGCAGTGGCCCACGTGTCTTCCTTTGGTCCATGTGTCCTCCTTTGGTCCATGTGTGCTCCTTAAAGAACTAAGAACATCTGTGTCCTCTTAACCCCCCTGTGTTCATATCCTGTGGTCCATGTGTCCTCCTTTGGGCCCCGCGTCCTCCTTTAAGATCTTCTGTGTCCTCCCATACCCCTGTGTGTTCGTGTCCGGAGGTCCACCTGTCCTCCTTTGGTCCACGTGTCCTCATACAGTGGTCCATGTGTCCTCTTTTGGTCCACATGTCCTCCTTAAAGAACAAAGAACATCTGTGTCCTCTTATACCCCTGTGTGTTCATGTCCAGTGGTCCATGTGTCCTCCTTTGCCCCATGTGTCCTCCTTTGGTCCATGTGTCCTCCTTTGGTCCATGTGTCCTCCTTTGGCCCATGTTTCCTCCTTTGGCCCATGTTTCCTCCTTTGGTCCATGTTTCCTCCTTTGCCCCATGTGTCCTCCTTTGGTCCATGTTTCCTCCTTTGGCCCATGTTTCCTCCTTTGGTCCATGTTTCCTCCTTTGCCCCATGTGTCCTCCTTTGGTCCATGTGTCCTCCTTTGGTCCATGTTTCCTCCTTTGGTCCATCTGTCCTCCTTTGGTCCATGTTTCCTCCTTTGGTCCATCTGTCCTCCTTCGGTCCATGTGTCCTCCTTTGGCCCATGTTTCCTCCTTTGGTCCATGTTTCCTCCTTTGGTCCATGTGTCCTCCTTTGGTCCATGTTTCCTCCTTTGGTCCATGTGTCCTCCTTTGGTCCATGTGTCCTCCTTTGGTCCATGTTTCCTCCTTTGGTCCATGTGTCCTCCTTTGGTCCATGTTTCCTCCTTTGGTCCATGTGTCCTCCTTTGGTCCATGTGTCCTCCTTTGGTCCATGTGTCCTCCTTTGGCCCATGTGTCCTCCTTTGGTCCATGTTTCCTCCTTTGGTCCATGTTTCCTCCTTTGGTCCATGTGTCCTCCTTTGGTCCATGTGTCCTCCTTTGGTCCATGTTTCCTCCTTTGGTCCATGTGTCCTCCTTTGGTCCATGTTTCCTCCTTTGGTCCATGTTTCCTCCTTTGGTCCATGTTTCCTCCTTTGGTCCATGTGTCCTCCTTTGGTCCATGTGTCCTCCTTTGGTCCATGTTTCCTCCTTTGGCCCATGTTTCCTCCTTTGGTCCATGTGTCCTCCTTTGGTCCTTGTGTCCTCCTTTGGTCCATGTGTCCTCCTTTGGCCCATGTTTCCTCCTTTGGTCCATGTGTCCTCCTTTGGTCCATGTGTCCTCCTTTGGTCCATGTGTCCTCCTTTGGTCCATGTTTCCTCCTTTGGTCCATGTGTCCTCCTTTGGTCCATGTTTCCTCCTTTGGTCCATGTTTCCTCCTTTGGTCCATGTTTCCTCCTTTGGTCCATGTGTCCTCCTTTGGTCCTTGTGTCCTCCTTTGGTCCATGTTTCCTCCTTTGGTCCATGTTTCCTCCTTTGGTCCATGTGTCCTCCTTTGGTCCATGTGTCCTCCTTTGGTCCATGTGTCCTCCTTTGGTCCATGTGTCCTCCTTTGGTCCATGTGTCCTCCTTTGGTCCATGTGTCCTCCTTTGGTCCATGTGTCCTCCTTTGGTCCATGTTTCCTCCTTTGGTCCATGTGTCCTCCTTTGGTCCATGTTTCCTCCTTTGGTCCATGTTTCCTCCTTTGGTCCATGTGTCCTCCTTTGGTCCATGTGTCCTCCTTTGGTCCATGTGTCCTCCTTTGGTCCATGTTTCCTCCTTTGGTCCATGTTTCCTCCTTTGGTCCATGTGTCCTCCTTTGGTCCATGTTTCCTCCTTTGGTCCATGTGTCCTCCTTTGGTCCATGTTTCCTCCTTTGGTCCATGTGTCCTCCTTTAAGACCCTCATACAGCGGTCCACCTCTCCTCCTGTGTTCTTCTATAACTCCATACGGCTCCTGCGGTGCGCTGACAGCAGAAGAATGGCTCTGGGAGGAGAACAATGAGTCCTGTGAGGAAACCGTGACTCAGGCCGGGTCCGGTTCACATCCGGGCGTCGCTCCGAGGCCAGAGCCGAGGAGACGTCAAACTACAGACGTATTTGTAAATGTCAACACAAAGAAACAACTTAGGACAACGTGGATGGAGTCGTAACCGGAGGAGAGACGGCGGCGTGTGAGCTTATACAACAGCTCCCCCGACTGGACACAGGCGGCGCTGCAAAGGCCAATGTTAGAAATGAATAGTTGACATTTTCAAATTCTGTTTTCTCTTTTAGCCTTACAATTCCAATGCCTGTGGAATAATAACGCTTTCTTCATCTGCGTTTGTGCGGCTTTTTGCACTGATGGTCGGTTTAGAGGAGCAGTTGTTTCTCTCTTTCCGCAGTAGGGCATTAAACTTGTATATCACAAAAAACTAAAACTAAACATTGAGACATTAAAGTGGACAGATGGACCCAGGCCTGAACCACCCGTCTGGGGCCCAACACGGCACCGCAAACCATCTGGAACTGAGCCCCACAGAAAAATAACATCTTCATAAAAAAAAAAAAGAAGTGAAACTGCTTTTTAGTCTACCACCTTAATTACTTTAATTAATAGTGCAAACGAAACTAAATATTATGCAAATGAGACTAAATACTATGCAAATGAAACTCAATATTATACTAGTGAAGATAAATATAGTGCTAATTAAACTAAATACAGTGCAAATGAACCTAAATATAGTGGAAATAAACCTAAATATAGTGCAAACGAATGTAAATATAGTGCAAATTAAGCTAAAAATAGTGGAAATGAACCTAAATATTATGCAAATGTATTTTTCATTTTGATTAAAAGTTCTGAGTATTTTGTGCTGTTATTTCTGGCTCTGTCCTCGTCCACCGAGAGACAGACGGAAGAAAGATTCATTAATTCAGTTCATTAATGAATCTTGCTTCTCTCTTGCGCCCCTCTCATCTCCCCCTTTTACTTCCTCGTCTTTTCTCTCTCTTTCCAAACATTTTGTGTGTTTTTGTAGTAATAGCAGTAGAAGCAGTAGTCGCAGTAGAAGTAGTGGAAGTACTAGAAGTTGGGGATATGTGTGGACTGGAAATAGTTTATGACTTGAAAGGTACTTTTTGTATGAACCTTGAACTTTTAAATGCCGTCAGTGAAGGCAGTAAAACATCTGACTGTTGGAAATGTACTAGTTTACGTCTTAATTTTGTACAAATGAACGTGTATTTGGCTGAAATATTAATATCTTTGTGTCATTTTCCTAATTGGACTCTGGTGGACTGTGCAAATGAACATCCTACAATAAACTATAAACTATCCTGCATTTATTCGGTTGTGTTTCAACACCGAAAAACATGCTTTCTTACTGTGGTCAGGTCGCCTCTCCACAGATCTGACCTGTATTTGTGTTTGACCTGCTGGTGGAGACAGATTAGTTTGATTCTGATATTAAAATTGTCACATTTTGGATTAAATCTTTGTACTCGTAGTGTAGTAGTGGCTGTAGTAGCAGTTTAATCAAAGTAGAAATGAAGTACAGTTAGTATTTAAGTAAAAGCCTTTCCACAGTCGCCCTTTTTTATTTCTAACTATTAAACAGTGGACTAAACTTCCAGACGCTCTGAAACAGTTTGGAGACATTAATCATTTTACTCCAAACCTAAAAAAAGCACATTCTAGACACTCAAATGCGCCAACATCAGTCGAGCTCATTATACTGGACATTTTTACTAACAAATTCAGCACAACTACATTTAATCTCATTATTGCTGTGATTTTAGGAAGTCGGGTTTTATGAATTGTGATCTGTTGTGTATTTTTATTGCTATATTGTGATGTAAATTGTAAATATTTTGCGTGTTCACCTGCAGATGGAAAGTAGCAGGAGCTAAATCTGGTGCAGTTCATCTCTTCTTTTATAAAAATTAATAGATTTTGTGCATGGGCCCTGACAAATAAAGACTAAACTAAACTAGAAATATTTTTTTATTTAATTCAATCTCTATTATTCCTGACAGTGAGTGAGCGCCGCTTCTGTACTGTCCGCTCAGAGCCACCAGAGGGCAGCGTCTCCTTCACAATAACACACGGTGACCTTGATTGAACGGATCATTCTGAACCTTTTTATGGGTGAAGGATTTTTCTCACCATCGTAATATTTTAGCACACACGATTAAAGGCCGGAATCACTCAGAGTTACACAAGGAGCAGATTTAATAGAGTTTTTAGTGAAGGCCAAACACGAAGTTCAAACGATAATCGGGTTTAAACACAGAGTCGTTTATGAGGCGAGTAAAGGATCTGTTTGGTTTTCAGACGTGTTTTAGTTCGTTCAGTCAGGTTAATGTGACAAAATAATGGAACTGCAGCGGAAAAATCCCTCCGGCCCAGAAAGGATTTTTCCCACAAAGTGCAACGTAATCACAAACTGCGCTGACAGGAGCTGACAGGGGCTGACAGGAGCTGACAGGCACCTACAGTTTTCAGAAAGGTGGCATTTTGTGATGATTTAAACTCATTTTTATATATAATAATAATAATAATACGTGTTGTTTATAGTTCACTTTTCATCCCATAGAATCTCAAAGCGCTACAATAAAACAAGAACTTTAAAAACTAGTTGCTAAATAGTAAAAGCATCAACATAATCTTTTCTAAGTAAAAAAGTCTTTAGATTCGCTTTTAAAGAGTTGATATCGTCACAGTCTGAACCTCGCGGTACGATATTTATTGCGATATCGTGGGAAAGCTCACGATATTACGATATTCTACAAAATAACAAGACTGACTCTAAAATGCTTTGACCAGTCATTTGGTGCAACATTTATTGTCATTAGGGATGGAACAATATCCAAATCTCTCTGTACGATATTTATTGCAATATAAAACTGTGAATCTGCAAAGGATCATGGTCTATGTAGTTCCCTCTGTGTTTTTTTTAGCGATTTCTGCATCAGAACTGTTCATTTAAGCAAAAAGACTTGGGATTCGATATATTGTGATGCGCCACGATATTATTGTGAGACCTTTGACGATACAAAATCACCATAATTACGTTATTGTTACATCTCTAGTGGTAATGTGCTGTGTTTTTCTCCGCACACCTTCGCTAGAATCATTTGGATCCTGAAATTGACTGAACTAAAGCTAAAAGGAACTGTTCACATGAAAACCTCCGCTTCATGACATCACAAGGTGGAACAGCACATTTTCAGCTTTGGAAATGTAGACAGACTCATAATAAAGAGTTACTCAAACATGAATGAAACAAAACACAACTCCAGGTGTGTTTTTGAGGAGGAAACCGCATTAGAACCTCACAGGAGTCCGTTTTGTGTAATACAGGAGCGTTATTTCCCCCTGTGCAGTAGGGGGCGGTGGTCAGTGCAGTGTCACAGGTGCAGGTCCACACAGACTCGTATTAAACACATTCAGAGTCACTCGTGCTGCTGTTGTTTGTATTGATGGAGCCTCATGTTTGTGTTATGCAAATACACAGTGTCAGGACTCAAGGTTAGTCAAACCGCTCTGTCCATCACTCATTCTCTCTCCTCTCTTTTCCCCACCTCTTTTTCCTCTATCTCTCTCCCTCCTCTCTTCCCTCTGTATCCACTCTCTCTCCATCCTTTTCAACTATAGATGTAAATATAAATATAGGGCATGTAATAACCTTGAAATATTTAGCTGACATTAGATCGTGGAAGGAAAGTTTTTATGTCAGACACTCCTGAAGCGTAAGGTAAGTTTATTTCTACAGCGCTTTTCTCAGACACATGTCCCCAAAGACAGAGCGTCATTAACAGACCCGATGGTGTAAACTACTGTTGGAGCCACAGCTGCCCTGGGACAGACTGACGGAAGTGCAGCTGCCGAGCCAACCGGCGCCATCGGCCCCTCCGACCACCATCACTCACGCACACTTCACTTTCACACCTGCAGCGTGTTTTGAGTTGATGGGGGGAAACCAGAGCCCATCCAGACACGGGGAGAACGTGCAAACTCCACACAGAAAGGGGCGACCCGGGGATCGAACCAGGAATCTTCTTGCTGTGAGGCGTGAGTGCCACTTAGCCACCGTGCCACGGTGTAGGAAGCCCCCAAGTTCTCACCGCTGTCACGTCCTCCACAAACAAACTCCTTCTGAAACTGCGTCATATTTGTCCAGTGTATAAAGTCCTGTCTGGTTTAGTTCCGCCTCCTCTGTCCTCCTGTTTTCACTCACCACAGTCGCCTCCAGGGGGCGCTGCACCGTCCCTCTGAGGAAAACTGCATCTAGTCAAACTGTTTTCCTCCACAGCGTCACATCAAACTCGGCGCCGCCAGCAGTGAAAGACGCGCCGTCGTTTCAGGCTTTTAAAGTCAGTGCCAAAAATGTGGCTGATTGAATCTCAAAAATGTGAGCACAAAGTTTATCTACAGATATTTTTCCTCAGGTTTTTCATGTAAATATATAAAACTGCATCTGAATGTTAATTGTTAATTTTACGTGAATTTATGAACTTTTAGGGAGCCGATTACCGTCTGTCAGGGGGACGGGCAGTGAAAACGAGCCTCTTGACTTAATGTGCACTGTCCCACTGAAAACTAAAGAAATGAAGACAAATTCCACTCAGAAAGTTCTGGAAAGCTCATGTAAACTCGTCAGTGTGACTAATGAGGACGCTCTGGAAGCAGAAGGGAAGCGAAGAATAAACTTTGGACCACTGCAAACTGTTTAAAGAGGAACGAGTAGGAACGTAACAATAAATATGGGGAAATTTGGTGATATCGTCTGGTCAAAGGTCTCACAATAATATCGTGGAGCATCACAATGTATCGAATCCCAAGTCTCTTTGCTTAAATGAACAGTTCTGATGCGGAAATAGCTGAAAAAAAAACAGAGGGAACTACATAGACCATGATCCTTTGCTCCGTTTCAGTGCAGACGACATGAAGAAATAACTGTTCTAAGCACTTTTACATCTTCACTCTTTGGATCTTGTGAAGCATTTTTAGAGGCAAAAGTTGCATATTCCACATAATCGCTCCGCCGCGTTTGTTTCCATAATGTGACGACTAAACCAAACCGGTCACCTCGAAATGCACTTTTGGCGTTGTTCGGTTCGTTTCATTCTCGTGTTTCAGTCTCGTTCCTCTTTTCCTCTTTGTTCCCTCGTCTCCTGCAGCGGTGCGTTCACTGCCTGTGGTGTCAGTGTCAGCGATGCGTTCGGGTGCTGTCAGGAAAGCGCCGGGAGCCTTGGACTGGAGCTTGATTTTTATGTCAGACAAGCAATAACATCCCTATGGAAACAGCAGAAAAGTTACCTTGAAGGGTTTTCGGAGACGACTGTGGATGTTTTAGGCTGACGTGAGAAACCAGAGTATTTAAAGACGCGGGGAGAACATGCAAACTCCACTCTGAAACTTTCTGGCAGGCGGGCGGGTAAGATGACTGTTCTTCAAACGCAGATTATTAAAATAAACTAAAATATCCTCCAAAACTGGGAAATTCTCTCATTAGAAAACAGGCTGGAAACAAGTTCTTCAAACAGAAAAATGCAGAAATGCACAAACAGAAAACAACAGATTTCAGATTCAGAGTTTCAGACACAGAGATTTAGACTGATTTCCCACTGCACAGGACAAAGCCCCAAAGACTCGATCGCCAATGTCGTTTCTGAGCCCATTTATTTACAGGCGAATTATACTTTTTGAAAAACGCTTTAAAAGATACATTCCTGAACCATTTTCTTTTAACATCTTTCAGTTTCTCTTCTTCTTCACCGTCAGGAGTCGATTCTCACTTGTTGCTTCTGGAGTCGACGATCGAGTCTTTTGGGCTTTGGCCTGTGCAGTGGGAAACCAACAGAGGGAAGTGTGAGGTGCTTATAAAGTTGTTTTCTAACGTTTCCAGACACTAATGAGTGAACCAGGCAGAGCGTTTTGTTTGTTAGACTCGTGGCTGTTGTAAGATGGGTTAAAGTGGTGTTAAGCTTCTTCAGTGTTTTACGTGGAAGTTCAGAACTTGCCCCCATCACTACACTAGTTTGTTGCCTTGACAGACTCACTGCCACAGTGAGATCTCCGCCGAGGAAACACTGATCTGTGCCGTTTTTTGGCTTTTGACAGAATTCCACCTCCTCTAAAAACGGACTTTAGCTTCAAACGTGCCGGAGTTCCCCTTTAAACACTTTGGAGTTCTATAATAAAAGCATTTTAACTAAACTCTCGGTTGTCCATAGTGTTCTGGTGACCCATAATACCTGCTGTAGCCTTAGGGGGCGTCACAAGCGTATACTGTATCACTAGAGTATATTACACCCCAGTCCTCAGTAGTGCAAACCTTCCTTTATTCCAGTATGCTGGAAGCAAGTGGAAATTCAGTGGAAAACACTAATCTGACTCTAGTATTTCTCACATTAGGCTAAATACAGGACATTATTTATGAAGCATCTTTTTCTGTCCTGAACAGTATTAACATCAGCACAGAACAGGCTGACAGATGTGCACCTCGGACAGTGTTTCAGGGTCGTTACCAAACATTACAAAGCAGATTTCAGAAAAATAGGTGCTGCTTCTTTCATTAAACAGAGGTGTTTTTCACTGGTTTTGTTCCCGGTGCTGTGGGATTGTTTTAATCAGCTTTACACAAATTGAGATTTTCTAACAAATGCACCAGTAATCGAGAAAGAAACACTGTGTGCTTTTGATAAATGAAGCTTTTAGTTAGTTGTTGTGGGATTTACACCGTTGTGTTTTGTCTTCTGGCAGATTTTTTGTGGACCCCGGTTTTGTAGGTGGAAATATTTTGTCCCTCGGGTAGATTTGACTGGAGGCCCCTGATCTAAACCTTCCATACGTGCAGTCTGTGTGAAAATCATGTCTGATGATTGTTCACATTCGCCCGTGGTGCTCATGTGACCTGATTTATGACCCACATTTCACACGTCACACTGAGTGGCCTCCTGCCTGCTGCTGCTGCGTCTGTCACTGCTCATCACCTCAGGATCATTACATCAGTGTGACCTCGTGATCCATTATATAAGAGTTCTGTTCCTTCATATTTGCGATCGAAATGAAGTGTGTGGAATTGAAATGGTGGTTGGTGAAAAGGTGGATTTCCCTCTCCGGGTGGGTGGGGGCCAGTTCCAGTATGTCGGGGTCTTGTTCACAGTGAGGGGAGGATGGAGCGTGAGGTCGACAGGTGGATCGGTGCAGCGTCGGCGGTGATTCGGTCGCTGTATCGGACGTCGTGGTGAAGAGGAGCTGAGCCCAAAGGCGAAGCTCTGGATTTACCTCAGTCACGTTCCTCCCCTCACCTGTGGTCCTGAGCTCTGGGGAACGACCTGAAAGGACGAGATCACAGATACAAGCGAAGAAATGAGTTTCCTCCACAGAGGCCGGGCGCTCCCTTAGAGAGAGGGGGAGGAGCTCGGAGTAGAGTCACTGCTCCTACACGTGGAGAGGAGCAGCAGAGAGACGGGCATTTCCTCAAATTTCATGACACAATTTAATAAAAGCTGAGTCTTACTTTTTAAATGCCTCCTGGCCGCCTCCTTCGGGAGGTGTCCCACCGGGAGGAGGCCCCGGGAAAGACCCAGGACACTCTGGAGGGACTCTGTCTCTGGGCCTGGGGACGCCTCGGGGTCCAGGAGGAGCTGGAGGAAGTGTCTGGGGTTTAGGAAGTCCCTGCTTAGGCTGCTGCCCCCATGACCCGGCCCCAGATAAAGGGAAGAAAATGGATGGATGAAATTAAATGTTTTAAAATAACTCTCAGTGTGAAAAAGGGGCAGATGACATAAGCTGACTGTTCTTTCTGCTCCTTTTTCTTCATTTCTTGTATGTTTATTATTAGGACACTGTTACTGTCTTTTTATACTTTATGAATGAAATAAACAAACACATAAATAAACATATGTTCACACGTATCCTCAGTCCATCTCGAAAACGGAGCATCGAAAGTGGAACATTCCAGGCAAAGTATACAGTCTTCCCAGCGCCCGAAAAGTCACACAGTGCACATTTTAATGTATAGAGGATTTTACTTTTTTCTTCCTTTTTCAAATGTTGTGCATGTGTGACACCTCCACAGCTCCCTCATTAGAAACACCTCCTCCCGCCTCCTCCTTACTCCAGAAATCCTGCTTGTTTACAGCTGCTGCACGTTCAGAATCACTGTTGAAGTTTCCCGTCCAGAAGTCATTCAGTGACCGACACGTCAGTCTTTAGATCCTTTGTCTGAATCACCTCAGTTTGTCTTCGCCCCTTTTCCACCTCTCTTCTTCTTTCAGTGACCTCAAAAACGGACTTTCTTCTGCGGCGAACTGGTCGTGGATTCTCATCCGCCGTCGCGACAAACTTTGTGCAAATTACGAGGAAGCTACAGCTGGACAAATCGCTGCGTTGGTCGAGTAAATGCCGTAATTCCAGCGCCGGAGAATCCACCATATCCACAGTTGATGGATTTTCATGATTATTTTTTGCTCATCGTAATAACGCTACTTTAAACTTTCATTGACCATTTGAAACGATCAAAATCCTCCGCACAACCTTTAAATAATGACATAAAGTCAAACACGGCTCTAAATGAGTAAATGTTTGATGATAAAACACACTTTACATGTGATTGAAATGCATGAGCGCGATGTTTGTATAACGTGCACCTCTGTCCTTCACACTTCATTATTATTCGCACACACACGACACCACAGAGACGCCGTAAGCACCGTATTCTGACAGGTGATTGACAGGTGACTGACAGGTGACGTGGGACAGAATGGTTTAGATTTTTGATGGATGAGGGGACGAAATATGAATCGAAATTTAACTAAGAAACGGGTAAAATATTGCGCAGACATTTCATACGAGACAATATTGATCTTAAGATATGCAGAGTTAGAATATGGAACCAACAAATGAATAAAAACATTAAAAAGTTGCTAAACTAAATGACAAAAAGACGTTTAGTTAGTTAGAATTTAGAAGTTAGCAGCTCCTTTTACCTTTAGTTCAGTAGAGATCAGCAAATCCAGGCCTGAAATTATCCAAATGATGAGTTTAAAACAGGGGCGTCAAACTCATTTTGGTCCAACTTTGATTCCAAAGGGGCCGGATCAGAAAACTCATGACATATATACCCCAAAAATAGCAATAAGTCCAAATATTTGTGGAGAGAAACACAAATCTATTACAGAAATCTTTTTTATTTTATTTTATTTTATTATAACATGCTAGGTTAGGCAGCTCCTTTCACAGCAGCATCACTAACCTCTTGGCCCCTGGGTGAAAACAGACGTCTGTTTCTTCAGTCCCAACAATAATTATAATTCATTGGATAATTCATTTCTCTTCTGTCTTCTCAATTCTCTGTTCAAGTTGTTGTATTTTTCGCCGTGTCTTGTAGTACCGTTTAAGATTATTTTCCTTGAGCGCCGCCACTTGTTGCAAACACACTGAGCACAGGTTTCCCATTCACCTCCGTGAACAAATAAGAATTAGTCCATTTGTCTTAGAAAATCCTGCACTCAGCTCCACTTTTCTCATTTTGGACATTTTGCTGATGTCACGGTCACAGTCAAAACGATCGTCCTTTAATAGTGTTTGGAAAGAGACGAGGCTTCATTTGTGCTGCTCTGGTGGAGGCGCCACACACAGAAGCACTGGAGATGCTGCTATGCTAAGCTGCGCAGAAAATTACCAGAAAAATCTGAAAATTGTAAATATTTGAATAGAAAATCAGCCGAGGGCCAGATTAAAGGTCTTGGAGGGCCGGATCTGGCCCCCGGGCCGCGTGTTTGACACCTGTGGTTTAAAACATAGTAGAGCACGTCCTGTATCACCACGTGTCATCACAAGGTGGAACAGGAGTGTCTGAGAGAAGAACTCAGTCTAAATCTGCAGGGTTTGTGTGTTTAACATGTGAGAATGAAACAAAACACAACTCCAGGACTGTTTGTGGTGAGGAAACGTTACAGTACAACACAGATCAGAAAACAGTGTGTAACCCGCATTTAAGACGGATACTTTTATTTTGGCGGGTCCACTTCCGGTGCCGCTGCCCGTATTTTCCCTTTCCTTTAAGTTTCCCTACTTGACTTCCCCTTCCCTCCGCTGTGGCTGTGGCATGGTCTCTTCAGCAAACAAAGCGATCAAACTTTGGAGATTTTGCATTGTTCAAACTGCATATTAAGATCTCTCATAGAGCCTCCGTGCATGTTAACCGGTCGGCCGTGCACGGAGTCTTGTGTGTCAGCCCCGGAAAACTCAGGTCAGGTTTTTTGTATGGGCGGAACCAACTACCTCATCAACTTCCGATCTCCACAGACACTGATGGCGAGCTAGACCAAAACAGCGCGGTAGGACAATGCTTTTCGTTTCCACCGCTGCTTGACCCATAAAAACTCAACTCCTGCAACTTACCCGTTGGATTTGTTTTTTTTTAAACCCTGATTACTGAACTCTCACCCTGAACTCTAAACAAGAGAAGGGCAAATATTTTTTTGGGGGGAAAAGACTTGATTCAAACCAAAAAGTGAGAGCTGACCTTTTGTCAGTTGTTTTTGTGTTATTTTTTTTCCTTTGGTTGGTTATTACCCGACTATTACTGTGTATTTATGTGGAAAAAAAAAAAGTTCAACTCAATATACATACAATAACTCAAATTTTTATGGTCTGTATTTCATTTACACCTCGGGCTCCTTCACGAACCATCTTCTTCTGTATCCACTAATCTACCTTAGCGCAGTTAGTGTTGCCTAGCCTTTAATTAGCGTTACAGGTGTCACATGAGCTCTTTAAAAACCTTCGTTGACTCTTTACCGAATGTCAGGCTTTGATTTATGCCGCTGATCCTGAGTGGGTTGGTTTCAGTCCGGACTCGGCGTTCTTGGGTTGACGGTGAGTGTGCGGGCGGTGCACGTGTGAACAGATGGACCAGCGCACACTCGGGTCATTGAGAGCTACTTTAAATACACGAGCAGACGACTCAGATCATCAGCTCTTAAAGTGAGTTATTTAAGTGTCCATTACGGGCTGATCACTGAGCGCAGATCGTCATTATGGGCAGGGCATCTTGTGGCTTTGGAAACGTCTCCGAGACGAAAATCCATGCAGTGTTCACCTGGGAACAAAAACAAAATATTATGTGAATGTTTAATGCTGTAATAACCTGTACAAACATGTTCTGAAATTCACGGGATTCGTGTATTAGTTTAGTTTAGGTCATGGCCTGACGAAGGTCCACCGATCGAAACATTATTGCTCATTAAATGCAGTAAAGTGTGCAGGGTTTGTGTTCACTATAGTGGCCTTGCACCAGTGATGTGTAAACCTGTACCTTTTATGATATCCTTGTGTTATTTTATCCGTTCATATTTTAGTCTTCTCTGAAATGATAATGTTGCTGAAGTTATTTACAAATGAACAGAAACTTTTTAAACATCTAATGCAAATATACAGTAATTGCAATAATTAACTAAATGTTAATGCAACACAAGGCAACGCTTTTGGCTAAATTAACCAAACAATGTCCATGTTAAGTAATGATAATTATTGTTCATTATTGTGGTGCATTTATTTACCGTAGTCAATTTACATCATGGATTTTTCAGACATCCTATAATTTAGTAATCTAAGGTGCGTCCCTATTAAACAGCGGCGCACTCACGTATAGACAGGGAGGATGTTTAACCTGCCCTGTGATGCAGGCTGTTACAGGAGGGTGGCGCTGTGGACGAGCCGCGCGCTGGGGGTGTGTGTGGGGACATGTGGCGCAGTGTCCACGGGCTCCAGCGCACAGGCCGCAGAGACACGTCCCCCACCCTGGGACAAATTTATAGCCACAGCAGCGGCCGTAATGAAATATGATCGCACTCAGTATTCAGACATCGAGTCCGTGACGAGACCGAGTCCAAATGCGCTCGAGTCCGAGACCAGACCAAGACTAAGCTCTCGCTTTAGCGGAGAAGGAAGTCCAGAGGCACGGGGGTGTCTGTGAGTGGTGGTGCAGGGGTGGGTCCTGCTGTGGTGCTGCTCCTCGTTTAAGGGGGCGTGGGTGTGTTTTGAAGCGGAGTTTGTTCGTATCAGTGATATCGGACACACGTGGAGCTCGTATGATGAGGTCGTGCGCGGTCGGAGGTGTCGTGCCCGGACACTCGGGGGGGGGCTGGGCAGGTTCCACAGTCCTAGTGTGAGTTTGCTCCTAATGTTTGATACATGTAGAACGTTTAACTCGTCACGTTGCGTCTGTGCAGCTCCTTAATGTGGCTGCAGAAGAATCGCACTGGGGCCTGTTTTGTTTTCCTCGTTCGCAGGCTGAAATATTTACTTGCAAATGCGAGTGAACTGGGCGAAACTGTAGAGCCCTGATGTGGTGGGACATGCCACGTAATCCCACGCAATCGCCTTCAGTGTGGAGCTCTCTGTGCACTCAGGAGCGAGCAGACACAGACAGTCGGTCAACCTCATCAGGAAAGCTCAGAACGTCCTGTCTGACACATCACACGTGCTTGTATTGGAGCACATCCTCCTGAGTTCAGGCAGGAGGTTTGGGGCACCATTATGTAAATGTAACCGCCTTAAAAACTCATTTGTACCACTCTCCATCAGCCTGATTAACAGACTATTAGCTGGTCTCAACAAAGCAACTGAAGGCTCAGAGAATTTGGACTGTACGTGTGAGACGTGTGTGAACATTCATGTTGTACTTTTGAAGTCTGTTTGTTATTAACATGTTTTTCTATGTATTTATTGTCATTGTCTGTTGTGTTAAGCAGTGTTGTCTCCTTCCAAGACAAGTTTCTCCTACGGGAGACCAGTAAATATACCTTAACCTGCAATATGCCGAATGGGAGGCCACGCCCACCCTCCCCCGCTAAGATGTCCTGGTTTTCACAAACACAAATATGGTTTCCCGACCCAAAGTCCATCTGTGACATGTTAGAGCCTCATGAACCATCTGCACTGAGGAGCTCAGGGACCGGCCTCCTGCTGGAGTCCTGGTTTAGTCCTGGTTTAGTCCTGGTTTAGTCCTGGTTTAGTCCTGGTTTAGTCCCGGTTTAGTCCCGGCCTCCTGCTGGTCCCAGAGTCAGGACTAAACTCGGGGAGTCAAAGTTTCAGACTCGCAGCTAAAACCTGGAACAGTCTGAACATGTGAGACTCTGACTCTGTTTAAATCCAGACTCAAAACAGTTCTGTTCAGCTGCGTTTGACTGAAATATTTTCATTCTGTATTCTTCTCTCGAATTCAGTGTCTCTCTTTTTTTAATTTAAGATGATTATTTATGTTTTCATTTGTTTGTATTGTGATTTTAATGTATTTCACTTTGAATTACTTTGTGTATGAATTGTGTTGTTCAAATAAACCTGCCTTGCCTTAGTAAGACGCATCAGTTTAAAAACAACAAATTGTATATTTAAATTTTTATTCTTCTTATTTTCATATTCTTACTGTAAACCAGATATTATGTGTTCTTAACAAAAATGTAACTGAATCTTATTGTACAACTTGCAGGGTTTTATTCAAAGCTTCATTGTGCAACTTTTCTGGTGGAGGGAGACCGAACCAGACAGATCCACTGTCACAGGTCAGATCTGTGGAGAGGCGACGCCGCTCACAGTCAGAACGCCTGTTTTTCTTGGTATTTTTGCGCTACAAAACCACATGTAATTGAATAAATGTAAAGTAGAGCTGTTTAAAGTCACACTGTGGGATATTCCAGGCAGAGAAATGACATCTCCATAGAAAAATAGATGATAGGGAACCGAAAAGTAACAGAGTGCACCGTCAAGCTGCAGTAAACAGCACATAAACAGAGAGAGATGTATAGAAATGGACCTCTTGCCTGTTCTGTGTCTTCTTCTTCAGTCATATTTACATTACGCTCCTCCGCAGACTGACGGCTCCTCTCTGGGGTCCGAGCGTTTCCCGTCTCTCGCTCCCTCTGCGTTTATCTTCTGTATAATTTCCTCTGTAATTAGCCGGGAGTCAGGCGTCTGCGTGGCGGAGGATCTCGGACAGATGCGCTCGTGTGTGTCCTGCATATTAAAGCCGTAATTATCAGTCATTAGCTCCAGAATCCTGACTCGTTTCCTCGTTCGCGTGTGTGGGTTCGGGCCAAAAGCTTCGAGAATATGTTTTCTGAATGTATTAATAGGCGACGGAATTGATTTAGTCGCTGTCTTCTCCCACAGGAATGTGTAATTCGCTGTGTTCCCGTTACATCACAGCCGTCAGATTTCATTTTTACAATAAACACTAGAAATACTCTCATAGACTCTGTATAAACGAGGGGCGTGAATATTGTCAGTCTGAACCTCACCGTGCGATATTTATTGCGATATCGTGGGAAAGCTCACGATATTACGATATTCTACATAATAACAAGACTGACTCTAAAATGCTTTGACCAGTCATTTGGTGCAACATTTATTGTCATTAGGGATGGAACGAAATCCAAATCTCTCTGGACCAGATTTTCACCATAAACATCTCACTGTACCAGATTTATTATGATAAAAAACTGTGAATCTGCTCCTTTTTCCTCTAAAAATGCTTCACAAGACTGAATCCAAAGAATGAAGATGTAAAAGTGCTTAGAACAGTTATTTCTTCATGTCGTCTGCACTGAAACGGAGCAAAGGATCATGGTCTATGTAGTTCCCTCTGTTTTTTAGCTATTTCTGCATCAGAACTGTTCATTTAAGCAAAGAGACTTGGGATTCGATATATTGAGATGCTCCACGATATTATTGTGAGACCTTTGACGACACGATATCACCAGATTTCTGTTATTGTTACATCGTTAATACACAGAATCGCTAAGAAAGTTCACGTGTGGCTCTTCCGCTGTGCTGTCGAAATGACCTACCTGTCGATTTGAGCTTCCTTGCACCACTGCACATGTGCACGGCCCCCGAGCACTGTTATAGTTTAAATACCGTTGATTTGAGCTCCTGAGGCAGAAGTGGAGTTGGGTTTAATTAACTTAAGTAAGTCCCATTTTGTAAGTGTTTTATTGTATGTTTTTACCAGGTGATCATGTACGACGTGTTCCCTCTGTTACTTTTACAGGTCCTACGTTACACAAAATGGACTCTTGTGAGCTTTAAGTCATGTTATAGTGTTATTGTTTTTTTGTTGTTGTTTTTTTCACACACATTTGACTTTATTATTAGTCTGTCTACATCCCCAAAGCTCAAAAACGCTCTGTTCCACCTTGTGATGTCATGAAGCGGTACTTTTCAAGGAAACAGCTTCTTTTTTACCACGAAGATGTTACTGATTTGTCTGGAATGTTCCGCAGTACGGCATTAAACCTTTCTATCTCCATGAAGACCAACCCAGACCAAGTTACAGGTCAGATCTGTGGAGAGGTGACCCCCGCTCACAGTCAGGTTTCTAGGTGTTTCTGAGCTCTAAAACCACCTGTAATTGAATAAATGTAAAGTAGAGGTGCACCTGTCTGCACCTGTCTGCTCCTGTCTGCTCCTCTGCACCTGTCTGCTCCTCTGCACCTGTCTGCACCTGTCTGCCCCTGTCTGCTCCTCTGCACCTGTCTGCTCCTCTGCACCTGTCTGCACCTGTCTGCTCCTCTGCACCTGTCTGCTCCTCTGCACCTGTCTGCACCTGTCTGCTCCTCTGCACCTGTCTGCTCCTCTGCACCTGTCTGCTCCTCTGCACCTGTCTGCTCCTGTCTGCTCCTCTGCACCTGTCTGCTCCTCTGCACCTGTCTGCTCCTCTGCTCCTCTGCACCTGTCTGCTCCTCTGCACCTGTCTGCTCCTCTGCACCTGTCTGCTCCTCTGCACCTGTCTGCTCCTCTGCACCTGTCTGCTCCTCTGCACCTGTCTGCTCCTCTGCACCTGTCTGCTCCTCTGCACCTGTCTGCTCCTCTGCACCTGTCTGCACCTGTCTGCTCCTCTGCACCTGTCTGCTCCTCTGCACCTGTCTGCACCTGTCTGCTCCTCTGCACCTGTCTGCTCCTCTGCACCTGTCTGCTCCTCTGCACCTGTCTGCTCCTCTGCCCCTGTCTTATTTTCATACTTTTTATTACTTACAGCTCAGTGGTGAGTTCGGCCTAATCCTTATTTTATTATTTTATTATATGTTGAGTCTAAAGCAACATTAGGCTGAATTTGGATTGAATTTCCCACATATTAAGTCACTTTCTCCGCGAGTTGAACTCTGCTACGAAGTATTTTTGTGTTTGTTGATTAAATTACCCAATAATGGGTCAGAATAGTGAATTAAACTCTAACTCTTCTCACACTTTAACGTGTTACCTTGAATTCGGCAGGACTGTTAAGTTTCTCCGGTGCTTTTTTGTTTCTATATAAGACATTGTTTGTCTGTAATGGCCCATTGTTTTGCTAATCCCTCACTGCTGCCGATGGCGACGGGTTGTGAATTTGTAGCTTTTCGTTTGCAGATGTTTTGAAATACCCACATAACCTTTTTGAAACTGAAACCCTGTTTTGACCTTGTTTTTAGGTCAGATTTTTTTTCCGGATGGGATTGTGAATATTGATCTCTTCTCTGATGCTGGTGGGACTGAACCTTTTTCCTCTTTTACCCTGTGGTTCTTGGATTATGGACAATTACGCGAAACGAACTGGATTAGACAATAGTGATTCGACCCAAACTGATCTAAATCCTGACAAAGTGATGAACTGAACTCTTTCAGAAGTTACAAAACTTTACCAAAACTGAACTCTCTTAAGGTCAAAATACTGGACCAATCAAACAACTATTTTCTGAAAGGAGCTCTTTGGTTATTATTTAATTTATTCTTGTGTTTCTTGTTTTATCTTTACTCACTTTACTCCATACTTTTAAAAATTATTATTATTATTATTTATTTATTTATTTATTTATTTATTTATTTATTTATTTATTTATTTATTTATTTATTTATTTATTTATTTTTATTTTATTTTATTTTTTAGAATTTATTACAAATATATTTCAGTGACTAAATATAGACCTTTGTTTGTCATTCATTTGCAAGCTCCATTAACAACCTTCTGAACAGTCCTAATGCACTGATTTCCATAAACGATATCCTGACCAACTGAGCCTACAGTAGTGTTGCTACTTAAAGTCACACCGCGGAACATTCCAGGCAGAAAAAAGTTCTATATCCAAAGAAAAAAATGATATGTCTGAAGAAAAAAGCAGGTGACGGACGTTCAACCAAAAAGCTACAAAATCCATCTTAAAATCGAGGCGATTCCTGAGCTGAAATGATCCAAATGATTCTAGTGAAGAGTGTGTGGGGCTCAGGACTGGGACCATAAACCCCGGCACTCCCGAAAATGTGCTGTTTCAATCCATTTTTTTTCGGCTCGAGTTTTCAAACGATCTAAAAACTCAGAGTTCGCTTACGTGTCACTGTAGTAACTGCTGAATATTCCACCATAGACGTACACGTAGGACCCCCCAGCGTTATCAACACAGACGCAGCTGCACAAAAGGGATGATTATCAGGATGAATTTGAATCAGTTCGATCAGTCCATAGTCACATTTCCTCTTTTATACAACGTAAATCCCATTTGAAATCTGTGTCACTATTTCCAAAATGTGTTAACTTTTCTACGTTTACATAAAATCCCAAAGTGACAAAGGAAAATTTTACTCCCCGTTACATTCCATGACAATATCTGCTAATTATTTTCCCTTTGGACAAGTCGCCCTAACCTTCCAGAGCTTTTACAAGGACCAAAACCTGCACCAAAGCCTTTAAAAACACAGTGGAGCACTTGCGTTACCACATGCCATCACAAAGTGGAACCTGTTTTTTCACTTCTGAGGGAAAAACTGGTCTTAAATCTGCAGGGTTTTGCCTGTTAAACATGTGTGAATGAAACAAAACACGAGAAAATAGTGTAATACGAGGCCGAGTTTAAGAAATAAATGACAAAACCGGACTAAAAACTGAAATACAAATGTTAAGTTTTGTCCTCTCTGCTCTCGGTTTGGTCTAATCCCTCGTCCGTGCAGTAGATGGCGCTGTTTGACCTCTCTCCCCGCCTGCAGCCTGTCCTTTCCTCAGCTGTTCTGGTCCCTGCTGGTGTCAAAAACTCACACGAGTATTTTGGACGGTGTCGGAATCCCGAGACCCGAACGGCACTGGCACCTGACGCCTTTTCACGCTCCCGTGACCTCTGCGCTGTCCCACCGGGGCTTCTGAGGCCCACGTGAGACGTAAAAGCAGCGTCAGAACGTCCAGTCAGAACAGAAGACCAAAAAAAATTAAAACAAACAAGTAAATAAACCCTTTTAATTGGCGCTGTTGACGCTGTTCCTTTGTTTGCGATGATCAGCCCTCGTTTCTTAAAGGAGCTCTGGCTCGACGGGATTCTGCCTTCCGCTCGTCTCCATGGAGATGTAATTGCGTTGCTCCACAGTATGGCATTAAACTTGTCTAACGTGCGGTGATTACATTGTTTAGAATAACTCGGAAAAATCCTGACGAGCTGCGACTTTCCAGAGACGTCCCTGTTTCCCCGGGACAGTCCCAGTCCTGAGCCCTGTGTCCCCTGTCCCGGCAGATTTACCCAAAACCACTGATTTGTCCCAGTTTTATACAAGAAATGTCCCAGGTTTTCATATTTTTGACTAATTTGATCCCTGCCAAGAGTAAAAAGAGGCATAAACTGACATTTATTTAAGTAAAATACAGAAAAGCTGCTTAAAAACGACCAAAACACAAAGAAAACGTGACAATACCGACTCAGATTAGTCATGAATGGGTCAGTTTTCCTTAATTAAGCACTTTTTTAGTTACTTTTACTTCTACGTGAGTAATATTTTATTGTTCTTGTGCGAGTAAACGTTGTGCTTCCTTGTCTAAAGTGACAAAAGCTTCATGTGACAATAAGAAATGATTTGAACATTTGTGTTTCTTGCAGCTCCTTCAGATCTGATTCAGTTTTCTCGTTTTTGCGTCGGTCCTTTTGTCCCAGATGTTACGACTGGTGCTCTTTAAGTTACTCTTACTTACTTTCACAAATACCTTTTTACTTGTACTTCTACTTGAGTAATATTATTTTGAATAGAGTGAACAGACGTCCCGATTTTTGAGCCCTGTGTCCCCTGTCCCAGCAGATTTATCCAAAACCAGTGATTTGTCCCAGTTTTATACAAGAAATATCCCAGGTGTCCCTATTTTGGACCAATTTGATCCCTGCCGACAGTAAAAAGAGGCATAAACTGTCATTTGTTTAGTTGAAATTACAGGAAAGCTGCCTAAAAACCACCAAAACACAAAGAAAATGTGACTATACTGAGTCATATTAGTCACGAACGGTCTCTGCAGAACAGTTTTACTTCATTACGCGCTCTATTCTCAATTTTATTATTACCAACCACCAAGAAATGTCTCCCGTGTCCCTATTTTTGACCAATTTGATGCCTACCAACAGTAAAGAGAGGCATAAATTATCTTTTGTTTTTAGTAAAATACAGAAAAG
The DNA here is from genome assembly GCA_030686955.1 of Odontamblyopus rebecca. NCBI lineage: Eukaryota > Metazoa > Chordata > Actinopteri > Gobiiformes > Gobiidae > Odontamblyopus > Odontamblyopus rebecca. Next base: position 36,750,586 of record CM060662.1, read on the forward strand.
CTGCTTAAAAATGACCAAAACACAACGAAAATGTGACTATACGGACTCACATTAGTGCCAAATGCAGAACAATTTTCCAGAACAATTTTATGCACTGGATTCACTGTTATAGTACAAACCACCACAAAACCGGGGATGTCCCAGTTTTTTATTTGGAAAATCGTCTCTTTTAACCCGGGACAGTCCCAGTTTTGAGCCCTGCGCCCCCTGTCCCAGCAGATTTATCCAAAACCACTGATTTGTCCCAGTTTTATACGATATATGTTAGTCTTCTTGACAAATTTGATCCCTGCTAACAGTAAAAAGAGGCATAAACTGAAAAAAAGCTGCTTTAAAACGCCCAAAACACAACGAAAACGTGACTATACTGACTCAGATTAGTCACGAATGGTCCAGTTTTCCTTAATTCCGCACTCGTTTCACATTTTTCTTATTACCAAACACCACAAACTGAGGGAGTCGTAGTTTTTGCCTTTGAAAATCTGGACACTCCAGGTTAGAACTGATGTGATCTTGATATCCCTGTAGTCTAGGAGGCTCTCGCTCCCTCGTCTGGCGCAATATTCCTCGTATGCGTCATGTGCGTCTTGGGACTCGTATCAAAATCGTTCCAGTCACTGTATTTTCCATATTAATCTAACTACACACAGCAGGACTCTCCTCTCCGCGCTGGCTCTATTCTCAGCGGACACCCCCCTCCTTCCCTCTCCTCTCTCCTTCTCTTTCTCTCCTCCTCTCCTCTCCTCTCTCCACCCTCCCTTCTTCTTATTATCCACAAACCGAAAGCGGAGCGCGGTCAGTAGTGATGCTCCCGTCTCCTCTCTCCATCTCTCCATCTCCTCCTACGGGATACGTCGCTGTTTTAACGTGGGAATTTACGTGGACTCTTTTTACGCACGGGGCGCTCGCGTACTTTACCCGGCGCCAAGTGAATGACAAGACGTGAAGGACGGAGGATATTTTTGGGAGATCGCGTCGGCTCCGCGGAGAGACGGTCCCGCAGGATGTAGGCTCAGCTCCGTGCGTGTTTTGAAACGCGGAGTACGAACCAAACCCGGATCACGCCGCGTTGGGGATTGGAATAACGTGTTTTCCCAACGTTCCGGACGCGTTTTGGAGGATTTTACCGGATCGTTTTGTACGTTTTGTCCGTCGCGTTGCAGTTTTGGGGCAAAAGTCATCGCTATAGCAGCAAGGAGAGGTGCACTTGACATGGGACCGGCCACTACGGAGCGATGATTGGTAAAGAGTTGCGTGCACGATTCCAGAACGTTACGGATTACGCACGGAATTTGTATTACGCACGAAAAGTTGAGTTGCCAGCTTGGATTGAGTGTTTATTTTGCTGCTTTTCACTCATGTTTTCCTGACACAGAGGCGGGTTTTTGGCAGTAAACTGGTCCAGTGCTGAAAGGGATGGCCGCTCAAGGCGTAATTTACGCAGTAGCCATAAATTTCAAGTAATTTACGGAGCAATAAAAGATAATACGCACGTGGGCTCGCAATTTATCAACCAAAAATACGGCCCGTGTCATACAAAAGCATCTGACAGTGTAGGAAGTGAAGCCCCGTAAGATAATGCACTAAAACAAAACAAAAAAATACTGAAAAACAATATATCTGCAGACTGCTATAGAAAAAAAGTACACGTAAAGCCAATAGAGTATTAAATAAACTGAAATATTGACCCATTAACAAGTATAAATAGCTGGAATTATTTTAAGACTGGATTATAGTTAAAATTTATGTACAAAACTTGGATAATTTTCTATATTTTGGCCACATTTAGGTCAAGTTGAGCGACATAAGCGCCACAGTAACTTTAAGCAATAAGAAACTAAGAAAACATCACATTTTTACAGTTACTCTATGGGGTTAGATGTGCATCAAAAATAAACGCAGCAAAATTGAGTGACTCTGGTGCAGGTTTTGGTCCTTGTAAAAGCTCTGGAAGGTTAGGGTGACTTGTCCAAAGGGAAAATAATTAGCAGATATTGTCATGGAATGTAACGGGGAGTAAAATTTTCCTTTGTCAGTTTGGGATTTTATGTAAACGTAGAAAACTTAACACATTTTGGAAATAGTGGCACAGATTTCAAATGGGATTTACGTTGTATAAAAGAGGAAATGTGACTATGGACTGATCGATTCAAATTCATCTTGATAATCATCCCTTTTGTGCAGCTGCGTCTGTGTTGATAACGCTGGGGGGTCCTACATGTACGTCTATGGTGGAATATTCTGCAGCTACTACAGTGACACGTAAGCGAACTCTGAGTTTTTAGATCGTTTGAAAACTCGAGCCGAAAAAAAATGGATTGAAACAGCAGATTTTCGGGAGTGCCGGGGTTTATGGTCAGATGAAAGTCTAACAGAGCTTCAGACAAAGCAGTGCCTCGTTCTAGCTTCACCACCCCAGGGAATGTTTACGAAAGTGGCCGCAGTAACAAGGAAAACAAGGAAACGCTGCGTTTAGTTTGCGCGCGAGGACTTTTGGATGGACTTTCACAATGAAGTCGGTCATCTTCAGCCGCTTCTTCATCCTTCTCCCGTGGGTGCTCATCGTCATCATCATGATCGACATCGACACCAAACGCACCTTCCGCTCGCCCGCGTCGGCACGGCAACGCGCCCAGCGGACCGCGGCGTCCAACCTGTCGGCGCTGCCCGTCATCTACGCCATCACGCCCACGTACTCGCGGCCGGTGCAGAAGGCCGAGCTCACCCGGCTGGCGCAGGCCTTCAGGCAGGTGCCGCGCCTCCACTGGATCGTGGTGGAGGACGCGTCGTCCAGGTCGGATCTGGTGACCAAGTTCCTGGCGAAGAGCGGCGTCCCGGCGTACACGCACCTGCACATCTTCACCCCGCGCAGGTTCAAGCGGGCCGGGATGCCCAGGGCGACGGAGCAGAGGAACACGGCGCTGGCGTGGCTCAGGCAGCATCGCACCAGGAGGGACGCCGGGGTGGTGTTCTTCGCCGACGACGACAACACCTACAGTCTGGAGCTGTTCGACGAGGTAAGAAAAACTATTTACTACAGCGAAATGTCTGTGTGATCCCTCGGCGCTCCAGGACGGCTCTGTCATTGTTTTTTAAAAGCGCTGTGCCCGATTTTCACTGTGAAAACCATGAAAAACACAACGAGCTCGTTTGAAACAGTTTGCAGAGCTCCAAAGTTCTTCCTCTCTTAGTTTATGTATTCAGAACATCCTGATTATTCACAGTGATGGGTTTATAAGCTTTACTCACACTCACAGTGACCAGAGCTGATGATAATTCGAATGCTAACATGCACTTCCTGATTATGTGACATTAAAATGCTTCCGAGGTTTTGGGAGAGACTGGGCAGTTTCACTCCTGAAGATGCTGTTTGCCTGTCCTCCTCTGTGCACGAATCCTGACTTTGAGAACGTTTGTCAGTGCGTCTTTAGTCGACTAAGAAAGACTTTTGTCCACAGCGGCACAAATTATTTATTTCCAGTGTTTCCTGCAGAAAATTGTTTGTGAGGATTCACGTTTTTCAGACGGACGTACGCTCAGAAAAATGAACTGTGGCTCTTGTTTTTTTTTACTTAAGTGTATTTTGTTGTTTTTATTTAAATACTTTGATTTTTCACACATTTTTGAAATGCTTGTGTAAATATTATGAAATACATTCAATATTTGACATTACTCAAGACTCTTGGTCAGGGATTACGCAACAGTCTTGAGTAAAATGCAAGAGTTTTGTCCTTCTGGGATTCCGTAGCTGACTGTGGCTTTGTTGCGCAGACTTCATAACGGACAGCGACGTCTGAGCGCCTTCGGAGTTTTCGCTCGGATTTATTGGTAATGGTTTAATTACCATTTACCACACACATCCTGCCAATAATCTGTTCAAACTCCTGCCCTCTGGGAGGCGCTACAGGTCCATCATATCCAAATCTGTCAGATTCAAGAATAGTTTCTTTCCCGTTGCCATTCGGACTCTAAACCCGTTCATAACTGGATATTTATCTGTTGTGTGTGTTGTAAATTTGTTTTGTTCTGCAACAGACACAGAAGATGTGAGCATTTCTTGCTGTACTGGAAACACATTCCACCAACTTGTTGTGTGGCCATTAATAAATGATTCTGATTCTGATTATTCACTTTACTTTACACCGTAACTTATCCAGACATTTTGACAGTTTGTAATATTCATTAATCGTCATGTGTTGGGCTTTTATGAATAGTTTGCGTACGTCCATCATTACGTAGCCGAAGTCAGCAGAGTTTTTGCGCTCGTTGTGACTCGGGCTGGAGCCGCTGCAGGTCCGCGGACCCTCGGTGGAGGAGACCGTGTGACCGCGGGGCGGACCCGTCGGCGGGTGCGTGTGAGCGGAGACACAAGCAGAGCCGCAGAGGTGTGCGGGAGGCTGCAGACCCGCCGCGGTCACGTGAGGACGGGACTGTGGAGCCCCGCGCTGTGTCCCGGTGACGAGGGAAGTCTGGGAATGAGGCCGTGGGCTATTCCCGTGTAAATCCTCCCGGTGGAGCTCGTGTATCCGCGGTCACTCCCGCAGTTATATTCGGATCGAGATGAACTGCGCCTCTCCTGGACTGTGACGGAAGTGCACAACAGCAGCAGGATGAGGTTTGTCATTTTACATTTACTTGGGAATAATTTCACAACGCAGAACCACTTACATTGTATTAAAATATGACAGGGCAATAAAATATAAAAAAGTTGATATTTAAATTTTTACTTTAAAAATGTATGTTAAGTTTAAGTCACAATATAATTAAATCTTTTTTTGTTTTGTTTTTTAGCATAAAATTGGTTTAACTTTTGGCACATAGAATGAATAAAGTAGCGTTAAGTATGAAATCCCTGCACACATGTTCTGTTCTACCCCAATTTATTATTATTATTATTATTATTATTTTAGAGAAACTCCACTGACACAAGGAGATGTTTCACCCTGAAGGTCTTTGCTGTGTATCTGAACAAAGACCCAGGCATGGGGCACATGGACCGAACCCTATCACCTGGAGCCCTCTACAAACTCATGTCCATAGCTGCAACTAAAAATGCAGTGTGTTATTGACTTTAATGTGCAGTGAGCAAATGCACAGATTCACCAGTATCATGTTATTCAGAATGTCCCAGGGAGGTCATTTTTGTCACATATTTACACCATCAGAGTCCAGTAGGTCATTAATTTAGCCGAGGTCACAAAAGACTTTGGTCTGGATTCGGACCCAAGCACAGTCAGTTAGTTAAGACCTGAACCACTGAAAACAAACATTGAACTTAACATAAGTGAACAGTCCAAGTCTCATTGAAAGTGCAGCTTTGCAGCTTTGCTCAGTGCATCACACTGTGTGACTATAGAAGGCCTGGATCACACTGTGTGACTATAGAAGACTTGGGCTGTGCATTAAGTGTGTAATATTCAGTTTTAACTTTTGTATTTGTTTTTTATTACAACATTTACAAGGAGTTTGTGCTGTTGGCTTTAACTCACCACTGTTGCAACGTTTTATGTGTAGTGAATCATCGGCCTGATTAATCTACTCATCTGAACTCGTCTACTAGAAATTATTGCAATTTTTAATAACTTCAGTCTTTAACTTAACAATGCAGACTCTATTATATGTAAAAGGTATTTGATAACAAAGGTGATCTCATTATTATATCATTAGAATATTTCTGCAATTTTATAAATATTATCTAATTTGCATCAATATTACACTTCATTTGAACATTTTCTGTAGTAGTTTTCTGTAACCATCTTTGAACCTTTTTAAGTGCATAAATGTACTGACTATTGACTAATTGTGAAAAATCATCACCGACTTGTCAACGTCTAAATGAATAATTAGTGACGGTCCAGGTGGTACTTGACGAATTAACGTTTACACCTCTTAACATTTAACTTATTGGGAAAAAAACCTGTAGTAAAGTCTTTCTTGTGTCTTTGTTTAGGATGTGGATTGTGGATTTCCCTAATGCCCAGCAGGAAAAGCTGAAGACGTCATCCTGCATGAAGGGGGTGATGGAGGGATGAAGATCCAGAGGACGTGGGAATCATCACTGAAGGAGTCACTGTTCTGCAGGAGCTTCGTGATGTGGCCTCTGCCCTTTGCTCTTTGGACTGATGTATGAGCTCAACTTTAACTCCCAACGGGATCTCAAGTACTGTGGAGTTTTTCAAAAATGTGTTGATGGAGTTTGATAACAAGAAAATGTCTAACAAAATTCTAGTTCTAAAAATAAGCTATAAGTAGACTGGCTTTACCATTTTCTACAACAGTTTTATTTGTATATATGTAAAATATAGCAGGCATAACAGAAATCCACATCCTAAAAAAGGAACACGTACATTAAACTTTATTACATTCCAATAAGTTCAATGTATTATTTTTATTTATTTTTAAGTATAAACGATAATTCGTCAAGTTTATTGCTTAGTTCATTACTGTACAGCGTGAGGTATCGATTTAGAAGTGATTTTTTGTGATAGTCAATAGTCAGTACATGAATACACTTAAAAGGGTCAAAGATGGTGACAGAAAACCACTACAGAAAGTCTTCAAATTAAGTGTAATATTGCTGAATATTAAAATGTATTGTACTTTATATCTGGCTGTTTATTGCCCTGTTCATACACGTTTTATAAATCCAAGCATTTGATAATGAATAGAAGTTACGGAATAAAAGTCCTTAATATAACTGGCACTTGGATGGTTTAAAATGTCATGTTCTAAAAAGTGCACAGTAAATGCAGAAGTGTTTAAAATGACTTCTGACGCTGTTCTTTGTTCACTTCTGGGAAACTTGACCTGATTTTGTAATCGATACTTAACAGTGTTGTGTCGAGCGGTTTCATGTAACTGCACTGAGTAAATATGAATGAGCTTTATTCAGAATATGAAGTTACTGCAGTGATGTCAGTGCTGTGTAATGGTATTTAATACAACTTAATAAGTGTGAATTAGGGTTAAGAAGACAAATTCTTAAGATTTACCTAAGTATGTTGAGTAATTACTATGAAATATATTATAAAGGAATTACACAGTACAGTTATGTATTTTGTAGTCAGTAATGTTCAGTATTAATGATGTAATGAAAATATGTTGCATATATTTAATCCATCTGCATAGACCCTGTTGAAGAATGTTAAGTCCATTCTATATAAACACACTTTACAATGATTACTCAGTGTGACTGCATGTGACGCAAGGCTTTTAAGTAAATCTGAAGAATTATTTTTTGGAGTGTAGTCGAGGCGGGGGGCAAACGTACATGAACATTCACACAGACAGTGGCTCCTCGTTTCTGCATCACTCGAGGAAAAAGTAAAACATGATCCACGCCAGTCCAACTTTACCACAATCAGGGAATAAATTAGCTCCACAAAATGCTTCTTTTTTAAAAGAAAAATGGATATTTACATAAGTGGGGGAGCGGAGGCTGTAGTTTTGTGCAGATTCCTGTAGTTCAGAGGGATTCAGTCACGGCGGGGGGCGAGTCGTCCGCCTTAACTATAAAGCTGCACTGCGGGAAACACTGATTTTTATATTCTCCATTTAAATGTATTTGCCCAGTAGATCAGCTCCTAGCAACACAACTTCAGTGAAACTCACAGTATGCTACTTTTTTAACCAAAAAAAGAAAGAAAAGCCTGTTGTCATTTTGGCTGTGCTTCTGGCATTGAAAAACTGCTCTGAGCGAGCTCGCATCTCCACAAACCTGACTCTTATTGGGTCGTGGGGCCTAAAACGACACTTAAACCCAGGGGGACGGGGTCTCTGTGACCAGCCCAAAGTCTGGAACACTCTGCCCCCCCCACGGCCCAACACTGCCCCCTAGTGGAGGGTTTAAGTCTCGTATTAAGACCCACTTTTACTCTCTCTTTTTTTTTTGAGAGAGACATTTATTATTTTTATTTTTTAGAAAACAAAAAGTATGAAACAAAATAGTAAATAGTCTCTGCCCTTCCCAACCCCCACCAACAATACATATTACACATATATATTATACATAGGCATATAAAGACACATATATACATCTACATACAGACACATACATATACATATATATACTGTATACTGTATATATATATATATGTATATATATATATATATATATGTATATGTATATATATATATATATATATATATATATACATATATATATATATATATATATATATATATATATATATACATATATATATATATATATATATATATACACACACACATATATATATACACACACACATATATATATACACACATATACACATTTCCCATATATCATACACATACAGTTGTGCTCATAAGTTCACAGACCCTGACAGAATTTGATTGATTTCTTGTCCATGTTTCAGAGAACATGAATAACACAAAAACTTTTCTTTCACTCATGGTTGGTGCTTTGGGTGAAGCCGTTTATTATCAACTGTGTTTCCTCTTTTTAAATCATAATGAGAACAGAATCTACACAAATGACCCAATGAAGCTGGAGTCTTTTGTGGTAGTTGTGGATGTGTTCTTTTCTCTGGTGGTAAAGCTGCTCATTCTTCTTGGCCAAAGGCTCCAGTTCCTGTAAATTCTTGGGCTCTTGTCTGAACTGCAGCTTGAATCTGCCCAGAGGCTCAGTGATACTGAGGTCAGAAGAGACGAACACTCCCGAACCTTCACTTTATTCTGCTGGAGCCAGTGACAGCTCCACTCGCCTTTGTGTTTTGGATCATTCTCATGTTGAAATATCCAAGTTCGTCCCATGTGCAGCTTCTGGACCAAGAAACCATCAGTTCTGCCATTGCCATGCTATACTGTGGTTCTGCTCTTATTGTATTTTACTGGTTTTATTGTTTTTAAGACTAGTGCGATTAAATCTGAGCGTTTATTTTATCATTTTATTATTGTTATTACTGCTATGTATTTGTGCAGCTCTTTGGAAACTGTTCATGAAATGTGCTATAGAAATAAAGTGGATTGGATTGTCAAATATTCCACATTATGACGTAAAACATTTCTATTTTGGCCTTTTAGACTCTCTGTGGAATCTTGCCGTCGATGTAGCACCTGCAGAAAGTCGCACACTGTATCTTTAAGTTGGGAACAGGCTGTATTAAATATATTCCTCTGTCACAAACCTCAGGCCGTCAGAGGAAGAGGAAGGTTGTGTGCAGCTTTAGAGCAGCTTTTCCAGAAGAAGTGAAGCGGAGCGGGCCACCGTCACACCGCCAACACACTGTCATCCCAAAAAACAACAGAGCGCCGGGTGGTTTTTCTGGGTTTATGAGAAGTAAAAGTTTTCTAGGTTGCTCAGACGGCACACGGCACACAGCGTTCTGATTCAGTCACAAAGTGCGGCTTTTACGGCGCTCCACAGGAAACCGCGTGTCCCAGATTTAAGAGCAGAATCCGGGCAGGTGGTAGTTTCACCTGTTACACTCGGCTCGCCGCAGAAATGACTTTACAGATTGTGAACACGGATGACTCGAGACCGGGACCTGTGAGCGTTTTTCCGATAACACAAACGGGTTCATGGATTTATCAGTAACCCGATCGGATCTGCGGGAAGGCGAGGGGCGCTGCATGAACTGAGCCGATCTGGAACATAAGAAACACGAGAGGCCGCGATCAGACTGACTCTCATGAGCTTTGAGACGTGTTCTAATGTTTTTAACTCCTCAAAAACAGACCTGGAGTTGTGTTTTGTTTCATTCACATGTTTAACTCTTTATTATTAATCTGTCTACATTTCCAAAACTCAAAATACTCCAAAAATGATTATCCAGATGATCGTAACGAAGGTGTTTGGAGAACACGTACGTCCGTGAAGTTGGCCCCCTTCAAACTATGTCTGTCATTTCCAGCGTTTCTTGCAAAAAAATGTGTTAGTCAAGGTGGTGACGGGACGTGGGGGGCGGGTTCTGTGCCAGCGAAAGGCAAAAGTGAGGACGCTGTGCATAATGTGCATAGATTTTTTGGGTTTTTTTCAGAGGGACGTAGTCAAGCCGGGGGGCGATTGTTGTTCAAGGCGTCTGCCCTAACTATAAAACACTGCAGGAAAAACTTGTTTGTGCTATTTTGTGCTTCAAAATGCTCTTAAAGGGCTCAAAATGGTGTAATAAATGGCCATACCGGCTCGTCAAAGCCTGATCCCGTCAGATCTCAGAAGCTAAGCAGGGCCGGGCCTGGTTAGTACTTGGATGGGAGACCACTGGGAATTCCAGGTGCCACAGGGGGGCGCCAGTGGCAAAAACTGTCGTTGTGTCCTTAGGCAAGGCACATCACCCACATTGCCTAGTATGAAAGTGGTGTGTGTGTGAGTGTTGGTGGTGGTGGGAGGGGCCGATGGCGCAGATTGGAGCCTCGCTTCCGTCAGTCTGCCCCAGGGCAGCTGTGGCTACAATAGTAGTTTACCACCACCGGGTCTGGAGTGAATGAATAATGCTCTGTAAAGTGTCTTTGAGTGTCCAGAAAAGCGCTGTATAAAACTGATGCATTATTATTATTATTATTAAATTTTTTTGTGCTGTAAAAAATTTGGTTTGTGTGATTCTGGTTCTTAAGATATTGGCAGTTTTATTTTCGGACGATGATGTCATCCAGCCCCTCAAAATGTGAAATAGAGCTGAAAACCAACAAAAAATGATATAAAACATTTGTATTTCATTTGTACTGCTTTAGTTTTTGAGATATTAACAGTTCTTTTATAGGTCAAATTAGAGTCAGACAGCCCCCCGCCCACAATGGAGTCAGTCATTTCTGCTTCGTTTGTGCTGCAAAAAAGTTTCATTAGAGCGATTCTGGTTCTTAAGACATAAACAGTTTCATTTTCAGGCGATGACGCCATCCAGCCCCGGGTGAAGCGCAAATTTTAGTGAAATGGGTGAAAAATGTTGCACTACGTCTGGTGCGAGTTCAGGTTCAGGTCGGACGCAGGAGATCGCGGGTCGAATCTGCGGTTTACAGAACATCATGTGCGAACAAAAAACAGGGCTGTGTTTTAGTGAAATTGCAGACTGAGATATGACGGGTACAGACGGATGCAGTTTGTCAAAATCAGACCCGTGCAGGACTCAGGAAACAGGCGAAAAATTAGATGAAACGTCGTATTTCATTTGTGCGGTGACAATTTTCATTTGTCAATTTCATATTTAAGTTTGGGCCATTTTAGAGCATCTTGAAGTGGGACTGGCTGAACCCAATTTGACCTATAAAAGAATCGTTAATATCTCCAAAAATAAAGCATTTTTTCCCGCACAAACAATTGCGTAGAACTGCGTTTGATGGGGCCAACTTCACACACATAAAACGTGTGAATGAAACAAAACACACTCCAGGTCCGTTTGTGATGGATGTGAGGAAAAAACATTATAACATGGACAAGAAAAAAGCCTAATATGAGCCCTTTACATAACAGAACCATGAGAATAAAAGAATTTGAAGTGTGATGTGTTACTTCAGAGACAGTTTTATTGCTCAAAGATAATATTGGCACCTTTATACTCGTCACAATGGCCCTGAAGCAGGATAATCCCAGTAAACCCTCGTCTAAATGAGCCATACAATAAGACACGAGCTGCTTTAATTAAACAGCGCGGTGTGAAAGCCTTCAGTAGTGTTTATGAAGAGAGGTGCTAATTATTCAACCCTATTTAAGTCAAACGTTATCATGTTAAAAGAAAACAGGGAAAAGTTCAAGTACAGAGCCACGTGTTCGCATAATACTGAGCAAAACAAACAAAAATGTATTAAAGGCTTTGTACAGAGGGGAAGGGGGGGTTCATTTGCAGTTTTCAGAGTAGTTTTTAGTAACTTTTACGTCTACTTGAGTAATAGTTTATTGAAGTAACTGAATTCTTGCTTGAGTAAAAGTTGTGCTTCCTCTTCCCTCTGTGAGTGAGCATAAAGTGTCTAAAGCTTCACGTGACAATAAGAAATGATTTGAACGTTTGTGTTTCTTGTAGCTCCTTCAGATCCAATTAAGTTTGTCCTTTGAAAAAAAACTGATTTTGTGACTCAATATTTTATCCTTTTGTCCTAGATGTTATGTTCCTCTTTAAGTTACTCTTACTTATTTACTTACTTTCACAAATACCTTTTTACTTGTACTTCTATTTGAGTAGAAGAGTGATCAGACGTCCCTGTTTACCCGGGACAGTCCCAGTTTTGAGCCCTGTGTCCCATGTCCCAGCAGATTTATCCAAAACCACTGATTTGTCCCAGTTTTATACAAGAAATGTCTCAGGTGTCCCTATTTTTGACCAGTCTGATCCGTGTACACAGTAAAGGGAGGTATACGTTGTCATTTGTTTAGGTAAAATACAGAAAATCTGCTTAAAAATGACCAAAACACGAAGAAAATGTGGCTATACTGACTCATATTAGTCCATAACGTTCTCCTTAATTCCGCACTCTTTTCACAGTTTTATTATTACCAATCACCTAAACTGGGGATGTCCCAGGTTTTTATTTTGAAAATCCGGTCACCCTAATTCTGAAGTAACATTACTCTTACTTGAGCACAGTTTTTGGCTACTGCACCACCTCTGCCTATGTATGTGTTTAGGTGGAGTTTCTGGAACCTTCTTTTCTCCATGTGGAGGTGTTTTTTTATTGCACAATATGCAATAAAACCCGGCTATCTCCATGGAGACAAGCCATAAAAATGCCTGTAATTGCCTGAATGAAAAGACGACAGAATGACAGACCATATCCAGTTAATGCCACACTGTGGAATATTCCATGCAAAGCAATACCATTTTTACAGGACGAACAGGTGACGTACCCTCTTGTCCCAGTGCAGATGTACTGTATGAGCAGCTCTCCAGGTCAAAATAAGTCGACTGTGGACTGTTTGCATGTAATTAGAAGAGGGTTGGGCCGTATCCAAATTTTGATCCCGTTAAACCTCCTCAGCATTTTACCCCGGGGTATTCGGTATTACTGCATTTCAGAATTATTTTGTAGCTGCGCCTAAACCCTTCAGAAACAGAGTCGCAGCTTTATATGTGAAGATGAGGCACAAGTTCTGATCAAACCGAACTTTGCGGTGCGTTCGATCGCATCAGCGTCAGCGCACGAGCTGTTTTTATCAGCGCTTATACTGTATGCAAATGAGCTGTATGCAAATGAGCCATGAGGTTTGAAGTTTGGTTTGTGTAAAACGTAAACAAATGTGCCAAAGCTGCATTAAACACATTATTACTCAAAGTCTAGAATGAGCGGAGCAGTGGAAATGTAGAGCGGTGGAGAGGACCAATCACAGCCCTTATCGTCTGCGGCGTTTTGAGGCGTCGTTAGAAAGTTTGGGAGGTGCAGGTCGGACGCTGTGCGTAGGAGCCGCACGTCCACACAAACACGTTTTGATGCAGAACCATAAATTGTTCTTTACCGTCTCCTCCGTGAAAGTCTGACTTCGCCCTCGGGAACTTTCTCCTCTTCAGCCTCGTCCCCTCTCGACTCTCGGCTTCAATAAAACGTCTCCGTCGCAAACTTTTGGGCTCAGCGTCGCACACGAAGCGTCAGTCAGGTTTTTTTCTTCTCCCTCGCTGCGTGTGGATGGAAATCTCCGAGCGGAACCACGTTTGAAGAGGAGAGAGAGCGGAGGGAGAAAGTCCTGCTGTGGTTTTAGGTCCTTAAGCAGATTTTTTTAATGACGGTGATGAAACTGACACCGCTTCTACTTTTGATACCACAGGAGACAGTATTACCGTGTTACCGCCCAACCCTAAATTAGAATGCCTTTTTTTTTTTTTCAGAACAAAACTTCACTCTGGTGTCTCAAAGTTGTGAAAAGCGATTAGAAACTCATCACCGTAAATATTTAAGATGCTCAGAATGTGTTTTTTACGCTGTTAAGGCGGTAAAAAGACAGATGCAGCGCCTTTAAAATGACAGGAGGCGTTTGTTTCTGTGAAGTTCAAGACATTTTAAAACTCACTGGGTGTAACGCCGCGCTGCTGAAATGCCAAAACATCCATCAACTCTTCTCAAAGCCTATAACCCCGTCCAGCACGAGTTTCTGTGTAAGATTTGTGCATTGATTTTAGTTCCGATCTCATCTCCGGCACAGTTCTTTGTCTCCAAATCAACAACTTTCACTTGACGGACAAAATTACAGTCAAGTTTGAAACCCGCTAATGTAGTCTGGACCGCTGCCCGGACCAGAGGGGCACGGAGCTGCGGCCAGTGAGACTTTTGACTCCCGGGACACGGCCGGAACGACACGAGAATTACACGGCGAGTGTTTGTGAAGTGCTCCGGCCGCGCTGTGTTCGGTCACGCTCCCATCAGGAGGCCTTTGATGCGGTTTGTTTGGGTTCAAATCAGATTCGCGCCAAAGAAAAGACTCTGGGATGTTGTGGTTTTTACGGAGGCACGAACCGCTCTCACTCGAATGAAAGCTGGGCACAGGTCGCACGACAGGGTTAAGGCGGAATAGCTGATTTTCCGAACGTGAAAGAGGGAGGTCGGGAGTTTAAACGTTACCCGCAGCAGCTCTAACTCGTTCTGAGCGTTCACAAACCCTCGGGCACATTTTTTAAACTTTTTATTTTCTGAGCCCAGGCACAACATGCAGCCAGTTTGAAAATGTATTAAAATCACCACTGAACCTTAAAGGGACAGTTCAGAATTCTGGACCTCATTGAGAGAAATGTGTGGAGACACTTTTTAAAATATTCCATCCAGTCCTTGTATTTGGAGAGGTTGCAAAAAGGAGAGGTTGTTAAAAACAGTCTGACCCACTCCACAGACCCGAGGAAAACTATTAGAACTCCAGACTGTCCAGGTGAACGTCTGTGTCCAGAGAATCATTTAAGAAGTAAAACCAGAGTTGTACTTCCTGATAGAAGCTCGGCAGCGGCGGACTGATATATGAGAAAATAGTCCCTCAACATGCGACGATTCATGTGATGCAAGGTTAGTTTTTATTTCAAACATGATTCTCTGGACACAGACGTTCACAGGGACAGTCTGGAGTTCTAATAGTTTTTCCTCGGGTCTGTGGAGTGGGTCAGACTGTTTTTAGTGGCAGGACGACTGTGGCCATTGACATGCACTAGCCTAGCACCAGCAACCTCTGCAAATACAAGGACTGGAGGGAAGATTTAACAAAGCGTCTCCACACGTCTCCAACACTCTGGCTCACCAGGAAATGAGGCCCTATGTCCAAAATTCAGAACTGTCCGAAACGCCTAGTGTCATTAATATGCGACAAACCGTTTGGATCAAGATATGAGCAGGGATCGTGTTTGCGTTCCCCCAGTGCCGTTAGTGCAGATGCAGAGCCTTCCCAGGAACCTTTGGCTTGTTTCTAGTTGTCACACATTTTTTGCTATAGTCAGTTTAATAATCTCAACCCAATTTACCATCTACTTAAAGACAAATACACACATAAAACATTTTTATATACATCTACATAAATTCAGGTGAACATTAAACCACTGTGATTTAAGTTTCTGAATTTTTGTAATGTGTTTGTCTTTACTTATTCATTAGACCAAAGCACCAAAACTACACATAGAAGCTTAGGAAACAGCATTAGTAAACATTAAATCTCTGTTCCCAGTACGGTTTGAACACAACATTAAGTACAAAGCTCTGAAAAGTCACATTATGACTGTAAAAAAAACAAAAGAGGACACAAAGCTGTCTCCTCCTGTTCTCTCTCGGTGCAGGAATGTCCTCCAACTCACAGATGAGATGAACTCTCCTGGACATTATGTCCCTGTGACCTCTCAGATGACAGAGACATGTACAGGCAGCAGTGTGAGCTTTATGGACAATATGCTCGTCTGTAACTTCTCCATGTGCACCAGTGATGTCAAAATCGCACTCAAATGTTTCTGCTCGTCCTTGTACACTGCACACCTTTGGCGCAACTATAAGAAAAAGAGTTTGCAGAGTTTGACAGAGGCCTATAATGACTCTGTGAGAATATTACTAAAACACTGGAGGTTTTGTTGTGGCAGTGAAATGTGGTGTGATGTGAGTCCCTGTGTTGTCATGATCAGATGTTGTATTTACCGTATTTTTCGAACTATAAGTCACACCGGACTATAAGTCACACTTTTTGGGGGAAATTTATTTGATAAAATCAGAGACTAAGAACCGACATTTAATCTCAAAAGGCAAATTATAGTAATAACAGTTATTCAGAAAACAAGAGCAGAAACAACAGAACAAGTTTACCAAACTCTCCATCTCGCTCCAAATCACTAAATCCACTGAATTCTTCATCCTCGGTGTCACTTCTGAGCAACTCCACCAACTCCAGCTTTTTTGTTTTCTTCATTGCAGTTCGAGTTTCCTCCACTTTTCTCCATCAAACACAAGTTTCTGTCACTCGAAACTTTCTTTCTGCTGCTCGATTGCTCCTCTCCACCGCCGCTCTTCACACGTTTCCGGTTCTCCGCTCCATATATACTCTGAGTAATAATGTGTTTGTGCACATTGGGTAACTTTTACAGAAATGAAGCTTAAAGCCTCATGGCTCATTTGCATAGTGATAAAAACGGTTGGTGCTGATGCTTCTGTCGACTAAAGGACCAGATTCAGTGGACGAAAAAAAGTCTCCACCTGGATTTAACTGAGCAAACAGGTCTGAGGTGCTGCAGGTGGTGAAGTGACAGTGGAGCAGGAGGAAGAGCATGAGGCGCAGCAGATACTGGTACACAAGCCTAGAGCGCCCCCTCGTGGCCTCAGTGTGAAAATAACCAACATGTGAAATTATATCTCGCTGGTCGAAACGCATTGATGCAATAAAGGACTTTTAATATATTCTGTCGGCGCCTCAGGTTTGTACCTTGCCCATGTTTACATTTACATTTAGATGTGAACTGAAATATTTTATATATATATAAGTCGCACCTGAGTACAAGTCACAGGAACCACCCAAACCATAAAAAAGTGTGAATTATAATCCGAAAAATACAGTATTCATTTATGTTCATGAATCTGAACAATCAAATCATTGAAACTCTCGTGTGTCCTGTGAGGAGCTGTGTCAGATTCACCTCTGAGCTGTGGAGACACTGGAGTCTTGTCTGTATATGTTATAACATGCACTGTATATTTACATTTTTTATTCTAAGTATTATTTTTTTATACTATGAACTATTTATGATGTGTTCTTAATAAAGACTGAATTGAATTAGTCCGATACTCGCCCCTGACAGAGTGCTGGCTACATAAAGTCCTCCGGGAGCTTCCTGCGAGACCGTTTGATGGCAGACACCCTTTTAGTGCCTCGCTCAGGGTCAGCGGACAGTCTATAAAATGAAATCTTCTCCTTGGGATGTCGACTTGTGCACCCAGGAATGTTCCATAACTTTTCATGATGAATAGCGAGCGCTGACAGCCGCGCCGGCTGAGAGTGTGGTTTGTTTGTTTGTTTATTTCTTTCATAACGTATGAAAAGACATTAACGGTGTCATAACATCAAACATACAAAAAAAAGAATGAAAAGGAGCAGACAGAAGAGTGAGAGTAGAATAATGTAAGAGTGATGGTTTCTTTATGCTGAGAACGAGGAGAATGGTCCATGGGCAGGACCTCAAAAATTCTCTCTGAGGCTGTAGGTGCTGAAGTTTAGGGAGTGGCCAGATCAGAGAGAGGCATTTTAGATCTTTATTTTATTCACACATCTTTAGTTTGTGAAGGAACTGGGCTGGTCGCTGTTTTAAAAATACAGTTTCATTAAAAGGCCTGAGCTACAACAAATAAATAACAGAACGAACCAATAATTAGTCTTGGAAGCTGCTTTTTTAACGGTCAAGACCTCAGATTTGATCACAATTCATTAAAAATCTAAGAAAAAAACAATTTATTTAACCACTACTGCAACAGAAACACAAACATGAGGCCCAAAATATACTGTTCCAGCTTTCATATATTGAAGATAAGTTGATGTAGTGATTCTCTTGACAGTCCCTTTAAGTCTGGAGCAGTTGGCGTGTCTGCTTCTCTCACTACGCCGTTTGTTTAGTCTCAATTTTGTTTGGGTTCTTTCGTACATAATTTGCGATAAAATCTTTCCAAATATATCGAAGAAAACTGAAAAAAGAAGAAATGCTTGGAAGGCGCCGCTCATCTCGAGCTCCCGTGAACAAAGGCGCCGTGATTAGATACCGTGCATGTGATTACAGCCAACGCCAAATTACAGTCATTTTCTCCGAGACGTAAATGTGAAATCTGAACGTTCGGAGTCTGGATTATCTGTGCGTGATTGTGGCGATTGTGCAACGGGCGACGAGTTAAAATCAAATCAAATCACGGCCCGAGATCATTTGCTTTTTAACATCTTGTATAGAGGTTTAAGCGCAGATTTCAGTGCTTTTTGGATAGATTAAAGACCCTATATTACGCAAAAATGGACATTTGTGAGGTCGTATAAAGGATTTTCCACGGAAAGAGAATCACAGCGCCTGTTTGTCCTTTTCCAAACGTCCTCCACAGCTCCTTAAGTAGAAACTCATCCTCCCGCCTCCTCCTGACTCTAGAAATCCTGCTTGTTTTCAGCCGCTGTGCGTTCAGAATCGCCGTTGAAGTTTCCCGTCCAGAAGTCATTGATCGCCCGACGCGTCAGTCTTTAGACCCTTCGTCTGCTTCAGTCGCGCCATCGCTGGAAGGAATCGCCAAGAATCACCTCCGTTTGGCTTCGCTCCTTTTCCTCTTCTCTTCTTCTTTCAGCGACCTCAAAAACGGACTTTCTTTGGCGGCGAACTGGTCGTGGATTCTCGTCGGCCGTCGCCACAAACTTTGTGCGAACTGTGAGGAAGCTGCAGTTAGAAAAAGCCGCTCAGAACCTCTGCGTTGGTCGAGTAAACAGCGTCTTGCGTATGTGGAATGTGCGAGAGGCGAACGAGAACCACGTAATCCCAGTGCGCAGGAGTCAGTTACACTAGAAACGTTGAGAGTTTGATCGACGACCTGACAGCCAATAGATAACGATATTTATCTGGCCCCACCACGTCCACAGTTGATGGATTTTCAATGCTATTTTGAACTTGTATTGACAATTTGAAACCAAAAAAAAATCCTCCATACAACCTTTAAGCCATGTTACCTTCTCAAAAACAGACCTGGAGCTGTGTTTTGATTCATTCATGTTTGAGTAATGTTATTTTATTGTTTATTATTTGTCTGTCTGCATCTCCTAAGCTAAAAACGCTCTGTTCCACCTTGTGATGGAGGTTTTCACCTTTTACCTTTAGTTCAGTAGAGATCGGCAGTTCTAGGGGCTGAAATGATCCAAACAGTTTTAGTGAGGGGTTTGTGAATAAAACAAAACACAACTCCAGGTCTGTTTGTGATAAGGAAACTACATTAGAACACAGAAAACAGTGTAATATTGGTTCTTTAATAGCTGTGTCTTTGGTCTTTGTTGCTCTCCCATAATGTCATTTATGTGATCTTTTATTCAGTTAAAGATGCTATTGCTTGTAAGAAATGTTTCACAGTTTGGCATTAATATCTATTTAGCACAAATTCAATTACGTGAGATTTTGCTGTTCAAAAATGCAACAGAAAAACAGTCAAAATCTGATGGAACAAATGATTTTCCATATAAACTGCAGCAGAACTCCGGCAGCTCTGACACAGAATCAGACCCACGGAGACTCTGATCTCTGCAGCGGACGTTGTTTTAGCTTTAATTGCGCTCTTTGCAATCCGTTAATTATATTCATTCGGATTACAGTGCCATTAATCTCACAGCCCATAATTATAACGCATTATAAGACATTTAAGATAAGACATGAAAGGAGAAAATAGAACTGTGCTGATCTCAGAGTGGATATGTTCACTTATCATCACAGCTCTCAATACACAAGGCAATACCATCTTGGATTAGTCTTGAATTAATAATGGTTTCAGTCCCTTTTTTGTTCAAAGAGCGGGTTTTACATGTTAACACGTAAAATATTTAGATCACCGTGTTAGATCAGCTTTTTATTAGGGTTTGGCAGTAATATGGTAATACAGTATCCTGATCAGTTTCATCACCGTCATTAAAAAATCTGCATCAGGAGCTAAACCCACAGCAGGACTTTCTCCCTCCGCTCTCTCTCCTCTTCAGACGTGGTTCCGCTCGGAGATTTCCATCCACACGCAGCGAGGAGGAAGAAAAAAACCTGACGGACGCTTTGTGTGCGACGCTGAGCCCAAAAGTTTGTGACGGAGACGTTTTATTGAAGCCGAGAGTCGAGAGGGGACGAGGCTGAAGAGGAGAAAGTTCCCGAGGGCGAAGTCAGACTTTCACGGAGGAGACGGTAAAGAACAATTTATGGTTCTGCGTCAAAACGTCCGACCTGCACCTCCCAAACTTTCTAACGACGCCTCAAAACGACGCAGACATAAGGGCTGTGATTGGTCCTCTGCACCACTCTACATTTCCACTGCTCCGCTCATTCTAGACTTTGAGTAATAATGTGTTTAATGCAGCTTTGGCACATTTGTTTACGTTTTACACAAACCAAACTTCAAAGCGCACGGCTCATTTGCATACAGCTCATTTGCATACAGTATAAGCGCTGATAAAAACAGCTCGTGAGCTGACGCTGATGCGATCGAACGCGCCGCAAAGTTCGGTTTGATCAGAACTTGTGCCTCATCTTCAGATATAAAGCTGCGACTCTGTTTCTGGAGGGTTTAGGTGCAAGATACTAAATAATTCTGAATTAGTCACAGTAAACCCCGGGAAAATGCTGAGAAGGTTTAACGGGATCACAATTTGGATACAGACGAACCCCACCGTAACCATGAATAGGGTTTGAATAGGGCTCAGGAGAGATCGCTATATTACTCAAACATGCACAGGCGACATCTGTCTAAAGCCTCTCCAGGTATGTTTTTGGTGAAGAAACGTTATAACATGGTAGACAGCTCTAAAAAGTCAATTTTGTGTAATATCCAGTCTTTAACACCAGTCTCTTGCTATTTTTGCTACTTATTTATTATTTATTTTTACCATTTGTATTTTTACCATTTGTATTTTTACCATTTGTATTTTTACCATTTGTATTTGTTCTCTACGTTATTATATTATATGTTAATGTTTGAGCTCCGGTGTCCAAGTCATTTCCCTTGTGGAGCAATAAAGTTGAATATTTCCCTTGAAAAATAATACTACTGTACAAAAGGAGAATTTAGTGCTCGTAATGGGACACAGTATTGAAAATAATTTGTTCCATGAGCTTTAGAATTTTAAATACCACTGAATTTCTCCCTTTGGAATTTTTTAACTCTGAAAAAACATGTTTGAATTATTATTTTTATTCTGAATTTGAGTTGCTGAAATTTCAAGTGGGCTTATTCGGTATTTCTCTGCAAATTTTACACTCTGAACTTACACTTCACTGTTGAATTTCAGGGCTTGAAAATATTTATGCTGAAAAGTGAAAAGGTGATTTTTTTATATTGAATTTTAAATATTTTAGGCAAGGCAGGTTAATTTGTACAGCATAATTTGTACACAAAATACTTTACACAATAAGAAATACAGTAAAAACACAATACAAACAAATCAAAACCAGTGCTGTCAATCGATTAAAATATTTAATCACGATTAATCTCATAAATGTCATAGTTAACTCGTGATTGATCACACATTTTTTTGTTCCTTGAATCATAACTTTAATCCTTTTTTTTTTTTTTACTGCAAACCAGAACAGTCGCCAGTCAGACTTTGTGCTCTGTAACAGTGTGAGCGAAGTGTCTCTTCTGTCTTCAGTCAAATAATGGGTGAAATAATGTGCTCATTACCGAGGGTCCAGTGAGCTCCAGTTCGTGCGACTGTGTTTGTCGCCCCAACACCTGTTGTATTTGGGGCGCACTCACGCTGGGACTTTTGGGCCGTGCCGTGTTCGGTCATGTTTACCTGTGGTTCTGTGGACCTCGTTCACACCTGTCGGGCTGTGGCGTTGTCGCGCGGTGGAGCTGCTGGTTTTGTCGGAGAGGGTGGGTCCATCGGGTGGGTGTGTCGCTGTCCGTGGTCCTTGTTGTGGATTCGCCGTATGTTTTGAAGTGAACTTTGTTTCGTGTTTTCCTCGTGCGGGGGCATAAGTGTGTGCAGGTCTGCCGTGCTTTGATTCAAACATGGATTAAAACACAATGAAACATCCACAATTGAAAGACTCACTCAAATATTATCATGAAATATCAAACATTTCCTCAAACTCTTTTTAAACGACATTTCTGATCTGCTTCACTAAACAGACGTGAAAACTCGCTCCAGAATTTACTGATGTGACACATTTTGGGTGTGTCGCTGTCCGTGGTCCTTGTTGTGGATTCGCCGTATGTTTTGAAGTGAACTTTGTTTCGTGTTTTCCTCGTGCGGGGGCATAGGCGTGTGCAGGTCTGCCGTGCTTTGGTCCACCTCCTCCAACCGGGACTTCTCAGTTTCATACAGATTGTTTTTTTCCTGTTTCCAGCCAGATCCTGTAGTTTTTCTCACATTACAGCAGTGGCCACAGCATAAAGAGTTCACTGGGTCACAAAGAATGTTAATCTCGGCGTAAAAAAAAAATAACACTGTTAAAATTGTTTTGCGTTGATAGCGCGATATTTTTGACAGCACTTATCAAAACACAATTAATCATCTTAAAATTTAAAAGTTTTACAATAATTTTACCAAACAACAGTGAATTCTTGAATTTAAACACGTGCAAATGAAACAAAACACAAGTCCAGGTCTGTTTGTGATGAGGAATGACATTAGAACAGATCAGAAAATAGTGTAATATGGGAACTTTAATCTTAACCGTCCTAAATCAAAGCTGGTTAAAATAAACCCACATTTGTCCTCAGCTCTGTCTGACCTGTGCGTCATCGGTCCTGGAGCGTTTTGTGTGTTCGTCGTCGGCCCTGGAGCGTTTCGTGCATTCGGTCCTGGAGTGTTTTGTGCGTTAGTCGTTGGCCCTGGAGCGTTTTGTGCATTCGGTCCTGGAGTGTTTTGTGCGTTAGTCGTTGGTCCTGGAGCGTTTTGTGCGTTATTTGTCGTCCTGGAGCGTTTCGTGCATTCGGTCCTGGAGCGTTTTGTGCGTTATTTGTCGTCCTGGAGCGTTTTGTGCATTCAGTCCTGGAGCGTTTTGTGCGTTATTTGTCGTCCTGGAGCGTTTTGTGTGTTAGTCGTTGGTCCTGGAGCGTTTCGTGCATTCGGTCCTGGAGCGTTTTGTGCGTTCGGTCCTGGAGCGTTTTGTGCGTTAGTCGTTGGTCCTGTAGCGTTTTGTGTGTTAGTCGTTGGTCCTGGAGCGTTTTGTGTGTTCGGTCCTGGAGTGTTTTGTGCGTTATTTGGTCCTGGAGCGATTCGTGCGTTAGTCGTTGGTCCTGGAGCGTTTTGTGCGTTAGTCGTTGGTCCTGGAGCGTTTTGTGCGTTAGTCGTCGGCCCTGGAGCGTTTTGTGCGTTCGTCATCGGCCCTGGAGCGTTTCGTGCATTCGGTCCTGGAGCGTTTTGTGCATTCGGTCCTGGAGCGTTTTGTGCGTTATTTGTCGCCCTGGAGCGTTTTGTGCGTTATTTGTCGTCCTGGAGCGTTTTGTGCATTCGGTCCTGGAGCATTTTGTGCGTTATTTGTCGTCCTGGAGCGTTTTGTGAATTATGTCCTGGAGCGTTTTGTGCGTTAGTCGTTGGTCCTGGATCGTTTCGTGCATTCTGTCCTGGAGCGTTTTGTGCGTTATTTGTCGTCCTGGAGCGTTTTGTGTGTTAGTCGTTGGTCCTGGAGCGTTTCGTGCATTCGGTCCTGGAGCGTTTTGTGCGTTCGGTCCTGGAGCGTTTTGTGCGTTAGTCGTTGGTCCTGGGCGTTTTGTGCATTCGGTCCTGGAGTGTTTTGTGCGTTCGGTCCTGGAGTGTTTTGTGCGTTATTTGTCGTCCTGGAGCGTTTTGTGCGTTCGGTCCTGGAGCGTTTTGTGCGTTAGTCGTTGGTCCTGGAGCGTTTTGTGCATTCAGTCCAGGAGCGTTTTGTGCGTTTGGTCCTGGAGTGTTTTGTGTGTTAGTCGTTGGTCCTGGAGTGTTTTGTGCGTTAGTCGTTGGTCCTGGAGCATTTTGTGCGTTAGTCGTTGGTCCTGGAGCATTTTGTGCGTTAGTCGTTGGTCCTGGAGCATTTTGTGCGTTAGTCGTTGGTCCTGGAGCGTTTTGTGCGTTAGTCGTTGGTCCTGGAGCGTTTTGTGCGTTTCGGTCCTGGAGCGTTTTGTGCGTTCGTCGTCGGCCCTGGAGCGTTTCGTGCATTCGGTCCTGGAGCGTTTTGTGCATTCGGTCCTGGAGCGTTTTGTGCGTTATTTGTCGTCCTGGAGCGTTTCGTGCGTTATTTGTCGTCCTGGAGCGTTTTGTGCGTTTGGTCCTGGAGTGTTTTGTGCGTTATTTGTCGTCCTGGAGTGTTTTGTGCGTTCGGTCCTGGAGAGTTTTGTGCGTTAGTCGTTGGTCCTGGAGAATTTTGTGCATTCGGTCCCTGGAGTGTTTTGTGCTATTTGTCGTCCTGGAGCGTTTTGTGTGTTCGTCGTTGGTCCTGGAGCGTTTTGTGCGTTATTTGTCGTCCTGGAGCGTTTTGTGCGTTAGTCGTTGGTCCTGTAGCGTTTTGTGTGTTAGTCGTTGGTCCTGGAGCGTTTTGTGTGTTCGGTCCTGGAGTGTTTTGTGCGTTAGTCGTCGGTCCTGGAGCGTTTTGTGCGTTCTGTCCTGGAGTGTTTTTGTGCGTTAGTCGTTGGTCCTGAGCTGCGTTTTGTGCATTCGGTCCTGGAGCGTTTTGTGCATTCGGTCCTGGAGAGTGTTTTGTGCGTTCGGTCCTGGAGTGTTTTGTGCGTTATTTGTCATCCTGGAGCCGTTTTGTGCGTTCGGTCCTGGAGTGTTTTGTGCGTTAGTCGTTGGTCCTGGAGCGTTTTGTGTGTTCGTCGTCGGTCCTGGAGCGTTTTGTGTGTTAGTCGTCGGTCCTGGAGCGTTTTGTGCGTTAGTCGTTGGTCCTGGAGCGTTTTGTGTGTTCGTCGTCGGTCCTGGAGCGTTTTGTGCGTTAGTCGTTGGTCCTGGAGCGTTTTGTGTGTTCGTCGTTGGTCCTGGAGCGTTTTGTGCGTTAGTCGTTGGTCCTGGAGCGTTTTGTGCGTTTGGTCCTGGAGTGTTTTGTGTGTTAGTCGTCGGTCCTGGAGCGTTTTGTGCGTTAGTCGTTGGTCCTGGAGCGTTTTGTGCGTTAGTCGTCGGTCCTGGACTGTTTTGTGCGTTAGTCGTCGGCCCTGGAGCGTTTTGTGCGTTAGTCATCGGCCCTGAGCTGCTGCGTGCATTCGGTCCTGGAGCGTTTTGTGCATTCAGTCCTGGAGCGTTTTGTGCGTTATTTGTCGTCCTGGAGCGTTTCGTGCGTTATTTGTCGTCCTGGAGCGTTTCGTGCATTCGGTCCTGGAGCGTTTTGTGCGTTATTTGTCGTCCTGGAGCGTTTTGTGCTGCTCGGTCCTGGAGTGTTTTGTGCGTTAGTCGTTGGTCCTGGAGCGTTTGTGCATTCGGTCCTGGAGTGTTTTGTGCTGCTATTTGTCGCCCTGGAGCGCTTTTGTGTGTTAGTCGTTGGTCCTGGAGCGTTTTGTGCGTTATTTGTCGTCCTGGAGCGTTTGTGTGTTAGTCGTTGGTCCTGGAGTGTTTTGTGCTGTTATTTGTCGCCCTGGAGCGCTTTTGTGCGTTAGTCGTTGGTCCTGGAGCGTTTTGTGCATTCGGTCCTGGAGTGTTTTGTGCGTTATTTGTCGCCCTGGAGCGTTTGTGTGTTAGTCGTTGGTCCTGGAGTGTTTTGTGCGTTATTTGTCGTCCTGGAGCGTTTTGTGCGTTATTTGTCGCCCCTGGAGCGTTTGTGTGTTAGTCGTTGGTCCTGGAGCCGTTTTGTGTGTTCGGTCCTGGAGTGTTTTTGTGCGTTAGTAAGCCGGCCCTGGAAGCGTTTTGTGCGTTATTTGTCGCCCCTAAGAGCGTTTTGTGCATTCAGTCCTGGAAGTGTTTTGTGCGTTCGGTCCTGGAAGTGTTTTGTGCGTTGGTCGTTGGTCCTGGAGCCGTTTTTGTGCGTTCGTCCTGGAGTGTTTTGTGCGTTATTTGTCGTCCTGGAGCTGCTTTCGTGCATTCGGTCCTGGAGTGTTTTTGTGCGTTATTTGTCGTCCTGGAGCGTTTCTTGCATTCGGTCCTGGAGTGTTTTGTGCGTTAGTCGTTGGTCCTGGAGCGTTTTGTGCTGTTCGGTCCTGGAAGTGTTTTGTGCGTTATTTGTCGTCCTGGAGCGTTTTGTGCTTTCAGTCCTGGAGCATTTTGTGCGTTTTTTGTCGTCCTGGAGCGTTTCGTGCCTTCGGTCCTGGAGCGTTTTGTGCGTTATTTGTCGTCCTGGAGCGTTTTGTGCATTCAGTCCTGGAGCGTTTTGTGCGTTATTTGTCGTCCTGGAGCGTTTCGTGCATTCGTCCTGGAGTGTTTTGTGCGTTAGTCGTTGGTCCTGAGAGCGTTTTGTGCGTTGGTCCTGAGTGTTTTGTGCGTTATTTGTCGTCCTGGAGCGCTTTGTGCTGCTCGGTCCTGGAGTGTTTTGTGCGTTATTTGTCGTCCTGGAGCGTTTTGTGCATTCGGTCCTGGAGTGTTTTGTGCGTTAGTCGTTGGTCCTGGAACGTTTTGTGCGTTCGGGTCCTGGGAGCCGTTTCGTGCGTTATTTGTCGTCCTGGAGCGTTTCGTGCATTCGGTCCTGGAGCGTTTTGTGCGTTATTTGTCGTCCTGGAGCGTTTTGTGCATTCAGTCCTGGAGAGTTTTGTGCGTTAGTCGTTGGTCCTGGAACGTTTTGTGCGCGTTCGGTCCTGGAGCGTTTGTGCATTATTTGTCGTCCTGGAGCCGTTTCGTGCATTCGGTCCTGGAGTGTTTTGTGCGTTAGTCGTTGGCCCTGGAGCGTTTTGTGCATTCGGTCCTGGAGCGTTTTGTGCGTTAGTCGTTGGTCCTGGAGTGTTTTGTGTGTTCGTCGTTGGTCCTGGAGCGTTTTGTGTGTTAGTCGTCGGTCCTGGAGTGTTTTGTGCGTTCGTCGTCGGTCCTGGAGCGTTTTGTGCGTTTGGTCCTGGAGTGTTTTGTGCGTTAGTCGTTGGTCCTGGAGTGTTTTGTGCGTTCGGTCCTGGAGCGTTTTGTGCAGTATTTGTCGTCCTGGAGCCGTTTTGCATTCGGTCCTGGAGTGTTTTGTGCGTTAGTCGTCGGCCCTGGAGGCGTTTGTGCGTTCGGTCCTGGAGTGTTTTGTGCGTTCGTCGTCGGTCCTGGAGCGTTTTGTGCGTTTGGTCCTGGAGCGTTTTGTGCGTTAGTCGTCGGCCCTGGAGTGTTTTGTGCGTTAGTCGTTGGCCCTGGAGCGTTTTGTGCATTCGGTCCTGGAGTGTTTTGTGCGTTAGTCGTTGGTCCTGGAGCGTTTTGTGCGTTAGTCGTTGGTCCTGGAGCGTTTTGTGCGTTAGTCGTTGGTCCTGGAGCGTTTTGTGCGTTAGTCGTCGGCCCTGGAGCGTTTTGTGCGTTCGGTCCTGGAGCGTTTTGTGCGTTAGTCGTTGGTCCTGTAGCGTTTTGTGTGTTAGTCGTTGGTCCTGGAGCGTTTTGTGTGTTCGGTCCTGGAGTGTTTTGTGCGTTAGTCGTCGGTCCTGGAGCGTTTTGTGCGTTCGTCGTCGTGTGGGGGACTGATCCGAACCCTCTCGTGTGAAGTGAATCTGAGACGTGTCGCTCCGGGACACAGGACTAAACCCGGTCAGCCGTTCTCGTCCCTCTACAGTCGACTGATGAAGACCACAGGGACTCGGAGCCGTTCAGACGATTCCACAGCGACAACAACTCTGTCAGCACGAGGCTCAAACTTCCACCAAAACGAACCAGACATTAAACATGATAAATAATCCACTGACATCCCGTCGAAACGCTCATGGTTTTTAAGTTTTATGAAAAAAGAGAATCATTCTGAATTTTCACAGTGTTAAATTGCTTCTCTTAGAAAGAAGGGAAAAAATACTGGTTTTAAATCCTCCAAATCTGTGCATTTATTTATTTATTTTGCAATTATTTAACGTAAAAAACCCACACTTGACAAAAAAGTAAGCAGAGGAAGAGGCAAAAAAAACCAAAAGGGCGTAATTTTAAAGCCTCCACCTTATGAACACATTAAAAGTGAACATTATAACTCTGCATTAATAAAATAAAAATATAAACATACATAATTTACACCTTAATTTGATTCAAACATGGATTAAAACACAATGAAACATCCACAATTGAAAGACTCACTCAAATATTATCACAAAATATCAAACATTTCCTCAAACTCTTTTTAAACGACATTTCTGATCTGCTTCGCTAAACGGACGTGAAAACTCGCTCCAGAATTTACTGATGTGACACATTTTGGAACAGAAAAATTACGATATTGATGAGTTTTGTATCTATGAATCTCTGCGTTGGTTCGAAAGTAAAATGTATGAAATGTTCAGAGGTCGTAGTTGAATTATAAAGAATTGTATACATAAAAATACAAATGTGGTAAATATTAATCTTATAAATATTAAAAATGTAAAGTTTGATGAATAAATGAGCAGACGACGTCGACGTTTTTGCACCAATAACTGTATTGAAACTGTTTTATATTGTGTTCATCCAGCCTGCTAGAGGGCGCTAGTTGCAATTGTGGTAGTGTATTTAGCCAGTAGGTGGCCTGAAGAAAAAACAACTAGCTTGATGATGAATGTCAACCAGTCCATGATGTGTTTTGTTGTTGAATCTAAAGCCATCCTCTCATTTCCAGCCCTTGGAGTGGCAACATGAGTAAGTTTGTGTTAAATATGAATGTTGATAAGTATATTTCTAGCACTTTGTCCAAGTTTGCGTAATTTTATAGGTGTTATTTAAGATGAACTAGTAGTGGTAATGGAGCCTATCACAGTTGTCTGTGTTACTGCTCAGCTAGTGTTTTATTGTCTATATAGTACATTTTAAAGGACATTGTTGTTTTTTTGCTGTTTACCGAATACTTCTTTGTATTTTGTATCGTTGCAGTTTCACACTTTTTTGCATTAAATCCTGGTCAAATACAACACCTGCCTGTTCCTTGGAGGAAATGATGCAAGAGAGAGTTTAGCTGGCTGTGAATCTCAATTAGGACACTGGGTCACGTTGGGTGCAACAGTACAATAACATTTTACTCAGAGCAGTTGGGAAAGTACGGCGGAGAGGGATAAATTAAACTATAGTATAATGTAAGTATAGATTTTAAGTCCAGAAATGGGCAAACTTTTCTTATAATACAAAGAGATTTATTCATTTTTCTAGTCCCCCAGTCAGCAGCTCTTTCCAGTTTAGATTATCATCGACAATGACGCCCAGAAACTTGGTGGATGAGATGCAAGTTATTTCATTTGAATCCATTTTGATTTTAGGGTCGGTTGGAAATGATTTCATGTAATTAGCTGTAAATTGCATTTCATTTTCACAAATCGCATCATTTGTGGTGAAATGTGTAACAGGGTCAATGATAAATGGGTTTTATACGGCGCTTTTCCACCTTCACGAACAATAAAACTGACCAAAAACCTGGACATTATTGACATTATTATTATTTTGCTCCCATTAGTAATAGCATTTTGATACCGTCCTTTTGCTAGTTATTTATTTAGTTAGTATCATAAGATGCTTGGGCCGGTGCGACGCTCTTGATCAGAGAATACATGGGCCACAGAGGAGAGCAGACAGAGGGAAAATGTCCTCACTGTGTCTCCTGGCTCAGCCCCTCCATCCTCTGACTCCTGACTTTATCCTGATGCCTTCAGGATGTCGTTTTTATGCTCCGGTACGGAAGACTAACCACTTCTCCAATTCTTTTGTGCCTTCAGCTATTAAACTGCTAAATTCTGAGGGTTGTGTTTTTTGAGGTTTTGCACTGTAATATGTATATTGTTCTTATATTGTTCTTTGAGTTCCACTTGTGTCTGTAATGGTCTGACACACTGTGTGTTTGTGCGGGTGAGAAGTGAGAACTGCTCTGTGAAAGCTGCAAACGAATTGCCCTCTGGGATCAATAAAGTTTTCTGATTCTGATTCTGAGCCGAGGGAAACTCGTGCATTTTAAAAAAGAGCGTCATGTCAGCGACCTGCGGAGAACTCCATATCGCCTAAAGAAATAACCAATCAAGTTCAATGTTCAGACTTTATTACTCATCCACATTATCCACAGAATTTGTCCTCCGCAAATAATAATATCCAGTCCACAAAACTGCGTTATTTGAAGTGTTTGAAAGTAAAAATGTGGGAGTAGCGCGTTTGTTTACATCGAGCTGTAACTGCAGATTAGCAATACTGACTCTACTTCCTGTGCACTTGTACTGTGTATCGCTAATATTTTCTTTTAAAAATCCTGTATCTGAAGTATTGCTCCACATTTCACAAATAATAACAACATACTTTTGACTTGTGTCTAAACTGGAAGTGCAGAGTCTGATCTTTGAACACTTCAGAGTCTCAGAGCGAGTGGTTTTACTGTAGACAGGAAACAGCTGACGCCATCACAGCCTCACAGCTTTACATCCTGTGGTCCACACACAGATCCCACTGCTCTATACATTTGTGCTCATAAGTTTACATACCCTGGCAGAATTTATGAGGTCATTTGTGTACTTTCTGTTGTCACTATGATTTAAAAAAGTAAACACAGTTGTTTGATAATAAACGGCTTCACCCAAGCACTAACCATGAGTGAAAGAAAAGTTTTTGTGTTAACGTTCATATTCTCTGAAAAATGGACAAGAAATCAATCAAATTCTGTCAGGGTCTGTAAACTTATGAGCACAACTGTACGTACTTACCTACAATCTGCTCCTTTCAGCACCATGGACAGCGTGGACAGAGACGTAATGCTGCAGTGTTTTAAAGTTGGCATGTCGGAACGAAGGGATGTCTGAATAGGCGGTGAAAACTGTGGGTAAACATAGGCAACAAACGAAGCAGTAGATTAAACAGAAACACAAATTTTACGCATCATGTAAAAAAAAAACAGAACATTCAGTGTCCTGGGAGAATATTTTTTTTCCCTGAGACAGACCATTATAATCTGAAACAATCAGGTAAAACCGGGACAAATGTTCTTGCCAAGAGAGCTACTACTGTGGAATACTAGTGTATCTAAATCTAAAATGAAGCAGAAAAAAACAACTATTGTGGCCTTAACATTTCAGTATTTCTCCTGTAAAACCTAAAAAACTGTATTTTCCTTCATCAAAAATAAGTCGTGTTTGTCATGATCTCCCATTGAATAAACAAATCATGTAAAATACAGAATTGTCGTTTCCACCAGGCCCTGTGCCGAATCCCAGTGTCTCCGGTGAAATCTCATTCTGTTCCTCTTCCCTTTTGCCTGCAGCTGCCTCCATGACGCAGTTTAGAGGCTCTGACGGAGTGTTTGAGTTTGGATTTGGAGCAGGTGAAATATCTGTTGTCAAAGAGATTTTTCGTTTACCTGAAGTGTTTTGAATGTCGGCGCAGTCCTGTGTAGGCGGGGGACTCAAGGGCGGTTTATACGTCTTCATCAAATCTGCAAGGAAGGTCCACACAGCTCCTCGGCACAAAGCCAATCAGAAAGCTGCCGGTGCACCTCGGCCGAAAAGTTATTATTATTGTCAAACTTCCGCAGAACGCAAAGGCTGTGATTGCTCCACACAGACCACACGGACAGTAGAGATGCGGCGTCTGCGGCTGAACGGCGGGTGGGGCGGATGGCGTGACAAAAAATAATATTTTAATAATGAATTAAATTTGGGCGAGTGGTGGTTTAACTACTCAAATAAAAATTTTAAAAACTCGAAGCAACTTGGAGGAGCCGGAGCAAGATGAATAATTATTCCCCTTGGAGTTTACATGTAAATAATAATTCCGAATTAAGGTTTATATGGAAAACACGTTAAATTGGATTTATTTAATTCCGCTCAACGTCAGCGACATAAACGTATTTATGAGCGGAAGAAAACGCACACTTCATCTGCAACCGCGTGGATCTGTTAAAATAACCGGAACAACGTATAAAAAAACAAATAGGATCAGCCCAATCCCGTCCTGACGGGCTGCACGCCGCGGTCAAGCTTCCGAGTCTTTACTGCTGTGGTGAAGCTTCCGAGTCTTTACCGCTGTGGTGAAGCTTCCGAGTCTTTACCGCTGTGGTGAAGCTTCCGAGTCTTTACCGCTGTGGTGAAGCTTCCGAGTCTTTACCGCTGTAGTGAAACTTCCGAGTCTTTACCACTGTGGTGAAGCTTCCGAGTCTTTACCGCTGTGGTGAAGCTTCCGAGTCTTTACCGCTGTGGTGAAGCTTCCGAGTCTTTACCGCTGTGGTGAAGCTTTTGAGTCTTTACCGCTGTGGTGAAGCTTCCGAGTCTTTACCGCTGTGGTGAAGCTTCCGAGTCTTTACCGCTGTGGTGAAGCTTCCGAGTCTTTACCGCTGTAGTGAAGCTTTTGAGTCTTTACCGCTGTGGTGAAGCTTCCGAGTCTTTACCGCTGTGGTGAAGCTTTTGAGTCTTTACCGCTGTGGTGAAGCTTCCGAGTCTTTACCGCTGTGGTGAAGTGTCCGAGTCTTTACCGCTGTAGTGACGCTTTTGAGTCTTTACCGCTGTAGTGACGCTTTTGAGTCTTTACCGCTGTGGTGAAGCTTCCGAGTCTTTACCTTCTGCCTTCTGCTGTACCCGGACTCAGTGAGTTGTGGACAAAGTTCTCGGCTGCTGCTGTTTCATGAGTTTCATGATGAAGAATGTGAACCTGCACCTTGAGCGAATTTTGGAATGACTGAGCGAGAGAGTTGATGTTTTTATTGAGGCTCCATAATTTGTTTGTTATATGATTGTTCTAAAATAAAAGTTGGCAGACGGTGGGCGGGTGCAGTGTAGAAAATGAGTCAAAAACCGTGGGTGCAAATGGATAGTGACGGATGATGAGTTCTGTGATGCGGTTGCGGATGAAAAAATTGCCCCTCCACACATCTCTAACGGACAGCTCATTAAAACAGCCTGTAACAGCTCAAGTTTGGCACAGAAATGTTTGCATCTGAGCCGGATATGATTGTTTATTGTCCAAGGAAATAAAAAAAAACACATTCAAAGTAAATAGTTTGGATTCCCATGGTGCACCTGGACCCCGCTGAGCTCCGCAGATGCTCATACGGTTCTGGTCTGCGTCCAGACGGCAGCTCTCCACAGAGCAGGGCCCAACACAACACTATAAACCAGCAGATACAATCGAGTTGTTATCATTTCACTTTTATCCAAACCCAAACCTTTTTTGTCTTTTAATCTTTTTGAACGGGTCACGCAGGCTTTTATTTCATCACGTCTGGACTACTGCAACGCACTTTACACGGTTGTGTGTCAAAACGTCTTTTTCTGTCTGCAGTAGGGCCCGACCGATATATCAGTTGGGCGATATTGGCAACATATAGGAAACATATCGGCTATCGGCCTTAATCTTGCTGATACGGGCCGATATTCCACGTGGACATGTTATACCTTGTTATAAACCTCAGACTCTCTATATTCCCATTTAATCCAGTTTACAGACAGATAAATGTCCTGATATGTGGCGCCGTGACCATGAACGCACCTCCAGAGTCACATCACTCATGTGCGTTTGTTTACACCTGCAGCCACAGGTCCACATGCACAATACTGAAATTCTTTTTGCAGCCGCTCAGTGTGAGTCTGGATTAAAGGACAGTTCTTAGTGCTGATCTGAGAGGAGCCTGTGTGAGGCTGAGTGTTGGAAATGTGTCGGTTTTGAAGCTCGTTTTGGTTCTTTCTCATTGGTTAGCGATTAGCTGCTGTAGCTCACACACATAAACAGGCTGTTGTCTCTTCTGTTAGCGACTGTAAAGTGACTATAGTGGCCGTATATATGTTACTGGACACGCGCTGATATGGAAATGAGCTGTGAATAGAAGTGTGAATTATCCGCATTTAGCAGATCATTAATTACTGCGGCGGGCACACATTTACGTTTGTTTACAGGCTAGACAATATCATGCAAAAACACCATTAGGCCGACCTACTGTCTTTAAATATGACTTAAAGAGGCAGAAGAAAAATAAATGTCGCCTAAATAAACCCGACTGAAAATCCAATAGAGCCACACCAAAGTTTTATAAACAAGTGATCTTCTTTGGCTCCTGATGAGGGCAGATGCATTTTCTCTCCTCTCCTGACCCTTATCTTTCCCTGCTTTGCTCTTTGTCTCGTCTGGTCTAGTGTCTAGTCTTTTTTTTCCTTGAGTGACTCTCTCCGCTCTGCTCTCCAAAACCAAATTAATTATGGATTTGATAAATTGGTCTCTGAACGCTATTGACACCATTAACAAGACAAGCAGGGTCGGGCGAACCTGCGTACAGAGGATCTATCTGTTCGGAACCAGGATTACGGGACTTTGCACATTGGAATTTACGCTTGGACCTGATTTTCCGAAAATTCAAATACTGAGGCAGCTTTTCAAAGCCCCACTTGGCTGCCCGGAAATTGGAGTGAGGGGCAGAGCTTCAAATACTCGAACTTTGTGACTATGGGCAGAGGTCGCGGTCACTGACCACTGATGGACATGCTTGGACATGGTGGCTCTAAATCGCAATTTTTGGATAAAATCTGGAGGAAACTTGGAGCTCTGCATAGAAATGACCTTGAGACTAATGGACAAACAGAGCAGTGTTGTGGAAATTGGACGCAGCCGCTCGCTCTAAAACCAAAACAACCCAATCTTATCTTTTGGCCTCCCCAAGCAGCACTGGTCACGACCAAGGCCGGGCTGGGGTCAAATCGCCCTGAGAATACGGCGGAGGAAGCCTGGCCCCTTCCCAACCCCCTCGCAGCTTCATACCCCCGACCGGGTGGGCTGCCTGTCTACGTTGGGCCTCCTCCACACCCTCCCTCACCCTGCTGCTGGTCCTGTGGAATGTCTGTACTGTGTTTTGACTGTTGCTGATGCTCAGAGGTTTTTTATTTGTGTATCACTCCAAACGATATCCTGGTCTGGGGCCTGGTCTGGGGCGGTCCTTTTTCTTTTCTTTGTCTCCTCCCCCTGTCCTCATGTGATGCTGTTTTTTTTGTTTATTTCTATCTGCTGCCTGCCTTCCTGTCCGGTCCGTGTTGTCTTCCCCATGTAATGTTTTTTTTTTTTTTTTTTGTATGTTGTAATGTACGGACGGGGTGACAGGTCCGATTTCGATTGCTTTGTACGTCTTGTACATGTGAAGGAATTGACAAATAAAGGCTACTGCTACTACTAAGGGAAGATTTACAGTGAATTTTTACGTCACTAAATATATCGGCGGCTCCAACTCCTATTTTATCGGCATCATATCGGTCGCAACAAAATCCTTATCGGTCGGGCCCTAGTCTGCAGTTAGTCCAGAACTTTGTGGCACGGCTTTTAACAGGAAGCAATAAGCGAGACCATATCGCACCATTCCTCACGTCTTTGCGCTGTTCGATTTAGAGTTGATTTTAGGTTTTTATTGTTTGTTTTTAAAGCTTTAAATGGACTGGTCCCATAATACATCTCGGACCTCATCCAGATTTACTCCCCACTGTATGAATTTGTTTGTGCAGCACTTTGGAAACTGTCATGATTATAAAACGTGCTATAGAAATAAAGCGGATTGGAAACCTGCCTTTAGATTTAGACTATACATCTATACAGACGATAATATGACTTTTTCTTTTTTTTTTAGATTCAACCACAGTTTTATTTCATCATGATTTCTGTGCACTTATAGAGGTGGAACAGTATATGTGTCTGCAGTGCACTGTTTTGGTACATTAGGCACTAAATAACTGTAAATAACTATTTTCGCATGACCGGTACGACTGTTCTGTAACTGTAAACCAGGAATGAACCAGGACTGAATTAGGAATGAATTAAAACTAAACCAGGACTAAACCAGTGCAAAAACCCCACACTACAGCGATAAAACTCCAACTCCAACAGCGCCACTGCCAACTGCTGTCGTGGATGTGCAATTATATTTTATTCTTGTACGGCATAAATAGGGTGAACAGATTTTCAACATTAAAAACTGGGCCACTCCCGGGTTGGGATGTTTGGTATAAATAAAACTGTGAAAAAAGTGTTTAACTTTGTCCATTCTCGACTCACGTGTCGGTCAGTGGATAATCTGACACGAAATACAGAAGCGCTAAACAAATGCAATTTGCAAATCTAGTTTAGTCCTGGTTTAGTCCAGGTTTAGCCTTGGTTTAGACCTGATAATAGTTTTATTTTAGCCCTGGTTTAGACCTGGTTTAGTCCTGGTTTAGTCCAGGTTTAGCCTTGGTTTAGACCTGATAATAATTTTATTTTAGCCCTAGTTTAGACCTGGTTTAATCGTGGTTTAGCCCTAGTTTAGACCTGGTTTAATCGTGGTTTAGCCCTAGTTTAGACCTGGTTTAGACCTGATAATAGTTCTATTTTAGCCCTAGTTTAGACCTGGTTCAGGCCTGATAATAGTTTTATTTTAGCCCTGGTTTAGACCTGGTTTAGCCCTAGTTTAGACCTGGTTTAGACCTGAAAATAGTTCCATTTTAGCACTAGTTTAGACCAGCCCTAGTTTAGACCTAGTTTAATTGTGGTTTAGCCCTAGTTTAGACCTGGTTTAGACCTGATAATAGTTCTATTTTAGCACTAGTTTAGACCTGATTTAGACCTGATTTAGATCTGATTTAGCCCTAGCTTAGCCCTGGTTTAGTCCTGGTTTAGCCCTAGTTTAGACCTGATATAGTCCTAGTTTAGACCTGGTTTAGACCTGATAATAGTTCTATTTTAGCCCTAGTTTAGACTTGATTTAGTCCTGGTTTAGCCCTAGTTTAGACCTGGTTTAGACTTGATATAGTTCTATTTTAGCCCTAGTTTAGTCCTGCATTAGACCTGGTTTAGACCTGAAATAGACATGATACAGTCCTGGTTTAGTCCTAGTTCAGTCCTGGTTTATCTTAAATTGGTCCAAAATAGGGACACCTGGGACACTTCTTGTATAAAACGGAGACAAATCACTGGTTTTGTGATTTCATAGTTAAATCTGTGTTGTTTCCATGATAAAAACACCTTTCAGCATGTGACGATCGGATTATAATATTAGGAGCGAAACATCTCCATGGAGACGAGCAGGTGTGAATCCTCTAACCTAAAAGTTACACGTTTCGTTTTAAAGAGAGCAGAGATTACGCCGCACATCAGGATATGGAGGAAATGTGGAAAGGAAAATTCCTTTTTGTGTCCATCAGTGACGGACTAATTAAACCTCACGAACTGATCTCCCCCGTCAGAGAAGAGGACCAGACCTGAGCTTCAGAATCCTAATGTGAACACGGATGAGGGAAATAATAAGAGACATTTACATTTTAGAGCGATCAGCGCCACCTCCAGGAAGAGTCTGGTACAACATTCTCACGTATCCAGTCCCATATGTGACGGTATGTGCTCCCCGTACATTTTACCAGGGCTAAACCCGGACTAAACCAGGTCTCAACCAGGACTAAACCAGGGCTAAACCAGGACTAAACCAGGGCTAAACCAGGGCTAAACCAGGGCTAAACCAGGACTAAACCAGGGCTAAACCAGGGCTAAACCAGGGCTAAACCAGGTCTAAACCAGGGCTAAACCAGGGCTAAACCAGGACTAAACCAGGGCTAAACCAGGGCTAAACCAGGTCTAAACCAGGGCTAAACCAGGACTAAACCAGGGCTAAACCAGGGCTAAACCCGGACTAAACCAGGTCTCAACCAGGACTAAACCAGGTCTAAACCAGGACTAAACCAGGGCTAAACCAGGACTAAACCAGGACTAAACCAGAGCTAAACCCGGGCTAAACCAGGGTTAAACCGGGACTAAACCAGGACTACACCAGGACTAAACCAGGACTAAACCAGGGCTAAACCAGGACTAAACCAGGGCTAAACCAGGGCTAGACCAGGGCTACACCAGGACTAAACCAGGACTAAACCAGTGCTAGACCAGGGCTACACCAGGACTAAACCATTACTAAACCAGTGCTAGTCCAGGGTTACACCAGGACTAAACCAGGACTAAACCAGGGCTAAACCAGGACTAAACCAGGGCTAAACCAGGACTAAACCAGGGCTAAACCAGGACTAAACCAGGACTAAACCAGGACTAAACCAGGACTAAACCAGGACTAAACCAGGACTAACACAGGACTAAACCAGGTTTAAACAAGGACTAACCAGGTGTAACCCAGGTCCAATCAAGGACTAAACCAGGACTAAATTAGGACTAAACCAGAGCTAAACCAGAGCTAAACCAGGGCTAAACCAGGACTAAACCAGGACTAAACCAGAGGTAAACCAGGACTAAACCAGGTCTAAACCAGAGCTAAACCAGGTCTAAACCAGGACTAAACCAGGGCTACACCAGGGCTAAACCAGGACTAAACCAGGACTAAACCAGGAATAAACCAGGAATAAACCAGGACTAAACCTGGACTAAACCACGTCTAACCCAGGACTAATCAGGTCTAACCCAGGTCCAGCCCAGGGCTAACCCAGGACTAAACCAGGTCTACCTCAAGAATACCTCAAGACTAAACCAGGTCCAATCCAGGACTAAACCAGGACTAAACCAGTTATAACCCATGGCTACACAATGTAAGACTTAACCTGGACTAAACCAGGTCTAACCGAGGACTAAACCAGATCTAGCTCAAGACTAAACCAGCTCTAACCCCAGGACTACACCAGGACTAACCCAAGACTAAACCAGGTCTAACCCAGGACTAAACCAGGTCTAACCCAGGACTAAACCATATCCAGGTCTTTTTTGCCTAAAAAAAACTTTCGCATTTTTATCTTTTATCTGTTTTACTTTCACATATTTTGGTGCACGTTGGTGAACATACGGAGCGATACTCTGACACATGTTGGCACTGTTACCCTGGAGCTCTACACGTCAGCTAACGCCCTGAGACGCTGAAAAACACAAAAAATATAATCAAATAATCAAATACTGCAGCACCACTTTGTATGTCTGGTGTTATTACAGCCACTGACTGCAGCTTTCACCGTGTTTCATCTCACCTGCTGCTCTTTATCTCCTCTCACGGTTTTATTCAGAGGTTTGATTCAAGTAACGGCTCATTTATGTGTTTGTGACTGTGCTCTGTCAGCTGCGACTTAAAATAGGAAGAGCACATTATCAAAATCAAAAACCTGGACAAAAACTTGGGGTGGATGGCGCATAATTAAGGAAAATTGCTGCACTTGGCCCATTCATGACGAACATGTGAGTCAGTATAGTCCCATTTTCTTTGTGTTTTGGTCATTTTTAACCAGCTTTTCTGTGTTTTACCTAAACAAATGACAAAATACGCCTCTCTTTACTGTTGGCAGGTGTCAAATTGGTTAAAAATAGAGACACCAGGGACATTTCTTGTATAAAACTGGGACAAATCGCTAGTTTTGGATAAATTAGGGTGAGCAGATGTCCCTGTTTACCCGGGACAGTCCCAGTTTTGAGCCCTGTGTCCCCTGTCCCAGCAGATTTATCCAAAACCACTGATTTGTCCCAGTTTTAAACAAGAAATGTCCAGAGTGTCCCTATTTTTGACCAGGTTTATACCTGCAGACAGTAAAGAGAGGCATAAACTGTCATTTGATTAGGTAAAATACAGAAAAGCTACTTAAAAATGGCCAAAACACGAAGAAAATGTAATAACAATTTTCCTTAATTATGCACTTGTGTCACAATTTTATTACCAACCACCACAAAACGGGGTTGTCTCAGTTTTTATCTTGAAAATCTGTCACCGTATCTTATTTTACCATAAACAAAAGGCTATTCATTTCTCACAGACACCTATAGGCATGAAGGAAAAGTCAAAATTTTATGTAAATTGCAATTTGAATGTTTGAAATGGACAAATATGCCCACCAAGCCTCAAGCCAATGCAATATAGTTCTAATATAGGGTGACCAGACGTCCCTATTTCCCCGGGACAGTCCCAGTTTTGAGCCCTGTGTCCCCTGTCCCAGCAGATTTATCCAAAACCAGTGATTTGTTACAGTTTTATACAAGGAATATCCCAGGTGTCCCTATTTTTGACCAGTCTGACCGTTACTAACAGTAAAGAGAGACATAAACTCATTTGTTTAGGTAAAATACTGAAAATCTGCTTAAAAATGACCAAAACACAAAGAAAATGTGACTATACTGACTCACATGCTAGTCACGAATGGTCTCTGCAGAACAATGTTCTTTAATTATGCACAGTTTTCACACTTTTATTATTACCAACCACCAAAAAAACAGGGATGTCCAACTTTTTTATTTCGAAATTCTAGTCACAGTCCCATTTTTATTGTGATTTGGTCGTTTTTAAGCAGCTTTTCTGTATTTTACTTGAACAAATGACAGTTTATGCCTCTTTTTACTGTTGGCAGGGATCAAATTGGTCAAAAATAGACACACCTGGGACATTTCTTGTATAAAACTGGGACAAATCAGTGGTTTTGTATAAATCTGCTGGGACAGGGGGACACAGGGCTCAAAACTGGGACTGTCCCGGGGAAATAGGGACGTCTGGTCACTCTAACTCAAAAAAACACGTCTAAACACTTCAACTGTACAAAAAAAAAGTAAGATTCTGTCCTCGTTTTGACCTTAAACGCTCTGTACTAGGTTTTTACCGTGTTAAAAACATGATAAACAGAATTAGACCCATATTCCACCACGTTCTAATGTAGTTTCCTCATCGCAAACAGGCCTGGAGTTGTGTTTTGTTTCTGCAGATTCAGGCTGAGCTCTTCTCTCCAACAGAAAACACCCTGTTCCACCTTGTGATGTCACTGATCTAAAGGTAAAAGGAGTTGTTAACTTGAACGAGGTGGAGCATTTTGGGCTTTTTTAGATGTCGACGGACTAAAGGATTACTCAAAACGGTTAAAGTGCATTCAGAGCTTCCAAATTATTCACCACAATGAGGTTAAAAGCGCTTTTATTCAAACAAATCCAACTTTATTTGTATTGTCTAATGAGCAGATGTTATAAACGAGACAGTTTCCAAAGCAGCGCAAAACATTTAACCCCAGAACGTCCGCAGAATTATGTCCCAAACAAAAGGAACTAATAGAATCAATAAATAAAAGAATAATAATAAAATCAATGAATACAAATATTAAAATCAACAAATAAAGTAATAGCAGTAGTACTAAAAAAATGAAATACATAAAAAACAATAATTAGGATGAGGTCCGAGATATACTGTGGGGTTATTCCATTCAAAGATTTAAAAACAAACAGAAAAACCCAATTTTTTAGCGACTTTCAGAGACCACAGCGGAGTTTTGCTGTCAACTAGCATGCCAACAACGCACTTGATTAACAGACAAGAAAACGCTGTATAACACGATGCAGACAGCACACAGAAGACTTATTTTGACCTCAAGAGCTGCTTTTACAATAAATCTGTGCTCTGGCAAGACATATTTTCGATATTTTGCTCAGATCCATGGGGAAAAAATGGATGCAGACGTTTTAAGATCCACCCTGAGCTGATTTCTGTATAAATAAGCGCTGTGTTCTCCTCTTTCCTTCACAAACACTGGGCTCTTTCTGTGGTTTGCTTGTCTTTAAAATTCTACGGACGTTTCGCTCGGGGCAAAACTACTCAGGCTGTTCACGTGCTCCTTCGGGCGCTCGGGTTTCTGGTTCATTCTCTAATCAGGAGGTTGTCAGTTCGAATCCCGCTCCTGGCATAAACATAAACGCTGTTGGTGAAGCGGTAAGGTTCATGTCGTGTTGTTATTTCCTTTGCGTTTCACCTCAAGCCTTTGGCGGTGTCTGAATGTCCACCCTAGTCCCGAACCCCTCATTCCCTACATAGTCCTCTTTAGCACTCTTTAGCGCCCCCTACAGTTCACTCGTTCACAGAAGGCGCTTTCAGGCCGACGGAGAACTGCGCCGGTGCCAGTTCCCGCAACTGATCTCGAACCGACCGACGGTGTTCGCGCCGTCAAATCAGAGCGTTCGGAACAGAAAAGGTAAAACAGCGAGTCCAAGAAAGGTGGACATTATAGTGACGACTGTACTCCGCTGTCCTGCTTCACTTTGTACACACGAACGCCATGTTTAAGCAATGAATTACTCTGCGACGTACAGACCTCGACCCAGGTCCATAAATCAAAAACGGCGGCAGTGTGCGCTGGGTCGACGCAGAGCTATAATTCAGCCATTATAATAATCATACAAGCTTTTTTTTTACGCTGGATCTCACGTAAACATATTGGATTATTTAGCCTGATTCACGAGCCGGTTTCACTTGGTGGAAACCGTCTGACCTCGCAGCATTAGGATTCGTTCGTGCGACAATAGGAGGGGACCTTTTTTACATAACCAATCGCTGCTGTTTGGTGGTGACGTCTGTAATGTGCCGGAACGCTCAGTGGAGTCAGAGTAATACCTGCACAACAGCAAATCCCGTAGGAAGAAGGGCAATAACGTCTTTCCCCTTGATCAAATTAACCAAACATTCTCTTTGTTCCGGCTTTAAATCCTCAGTGTCGGGAATCGTTGCCAACGCAAAATGTCTGGCTTCATCTACATCCATCTGGACGCTTTGTTTCCCGTTGTGCTGAACCACAACAGGACCCAGGGGCGCTGAAGCCGACTACAACTTCCTGGGTTCTTGCAAACAGCCGAGTTTATTCTGATTCCCGACGAGTCGCTGGAGGGAAATGAAACTGAGCGGAGGCGCTAGGTTGCGCCAGTCTGGCTATGGATTATTTGCTTTTTGTCTGAAATGTGGAAATGATTAATCTTTTGGCGACATCAGCGGCATCAAGTATGAATATACAACAACATAACCTCTTCTTCAAGGACTCAAACTGTTTCAAATTCACTACGCTTGTCTAAAACCACGAGGGGTTAGCCTCAGTATCTCCTGCATAGACAAATAGATAAATGGACATAGCGAACCCACACATCATCTCCGGCTCCAATTGATTTTGAATTAAATAAATAAATAAAAATCACCCTTCTGTCTGTGCCTGCTGCTGTGGCCTAGTCATTTTGGTCTTAAAATGTTCACATTCACCCGCCCTTCATGATCCTGGTGTTTTTATTTTGCCATTTTGTCTGTAAATCAGTTCCTATTCCTCATGTAGAACTTAGCTCCAAATCGATCCTTTTAACTGTCGACCTCGATGAGCTCCATTTGACTGGAGTCTACTACTGAGCATTTTTGACATTGAGGTTTTGATGATTACTTTTGCTGGAAGAAAACTGAAAAACCTCTGTTAGATTTGTAAAAACGTCTGAGTGGAGGGAAGTGAAAGAGTGGAGGAGAGTGGAGGAGAGGACAAGGAGTTTGGGAGCATCCATAAAAAAGTATTTCTGGTGCTGTTATTCTGTGGTGAGTAATGCTTCAGCGGGGACCTGGCACACTTCTGTCTGCTCCGAGGACTTACTTATTCACTTTTGCACCAAATTTAAGAGGGCTTTTCACCGGGTCACATTGTGCACTGGAGCAATATGTCACGGATACAGGCCGGGAGACGGTTTCAGAGGGTTCGTCGTATGAATTCTTTACTCCCACTGTCGTGAAATTTAACAATATAACTTTTCTCTGCCGCCTTCTCGCACACAGAATAGACACTGAGCCCCAAAATATATTGTTCCAGTTTTCGTGTATTGAACGACAAGTCGATAGAGTAGTTATTATGATAGACCTGTGGTGGATCTTGGCGAATCGAATGCGTTGGTCTCAGTGTTTTTCTCTGCAGACAGATTGTGTGTTTACTGTTCAGGGTTTGGAGATGGAAGCACCGTTTGTGAACCTCTGTGGGTTTGTGCCGCGTTAATGACAAAGAGTGTGCATGATTTAATGTAATTATTTATTCAGACTGTAGACTGTAACGTAAAATATTTAATCGCGATTCATCTCATGAATGTCATACTTAACTCATGATTAATCGCACAATTTTTGTCCATTGAATCATCATTTTAATACTCTTACCACATAGAAAAGTGGATAGGCTTATTTTGGGCTTTTTTTATTGCAAACTATAACAATTGTCAGAGAGACAACTTTGTGCTCTGCCACAGTGTGAACAAAGTGCCTTTTCTGTCTTCAGAACTGTCAAATAGTGAGAGAAATAATGTGCTGTGACCCTGAGGTCGTTCTCATGACTGAGGGACGTCCAGTGACCTCAAGTTAGACTGTGTTAGCCGCCCCAGCATCTGTTGCACAAAGGGGCACTTGTGCTGGGACTTTTGGGCTGTGCCGTGCTTGGGCTCGGTTGTCTGGGGTTCTGTATGCACCTACCGAGCTGTGGCGGAGAGAGGGGTCACTGTCCATGGTCCTCGTGCGAGTGGCATCGGTGTGCGCAGGTGTGCTGTGCTTTGGCCCACCTCCTCCAACCAGGACTTCCCAGTATTGTACAGATTGTTTTCCTGTAGATCCTGTAGTTTTAACGTTACAGCAGTGGCCACAGCTTATGAAAAAACTAGTTCACTGGGTCACAAAGAGCATTAATCTCGCGATAAATAAATGAACGCCTTTAAAATTGTTTTGAGTTAACGCGTTAATAGCACAATATTTTTGACAGCACTAATTTATATAAGAGCATAGACTATATAAAGAAGTGGACTAAGGTAGTAGAATTCTGACTCTGAATATCACAGCAACCAAAGAGTCATTTAGGAGGGACATTATTGAAGGTAACGCCGTCAATCTGTCACTCAGCGCTGTC
Organism: Odontamblyopus rebecca; assembly: GCA_030686955.1. Taxonomy (NCBI): domain Eukaryota; kingdom Metazoa; phylum Chordata; class Actinopteri; order Gobiiformes; family Gobiidae; genus Odontamblyopus; species Odontamblyopus rebecca. The sequence continues at coordinate 36,795,280 of CM060662.1, forward strand.
AATCAAACCCGCTACTTGCTAAATCCAGGCGTATATTGGGCAATTTTTGTCCCTTTTTGGGCCGATTTTTCACTCGTGTGACTGTTTTTGGGATCGAGTTTTGGCTTAATCATGTGTCGTGCTTCGTGTAGTAAACACGAGGCAACGAGAACCGATGAATCCCTCACGTCCAGCTCCTGATCGGCAATCGCAGGTCGCGAGAATCTCAAACCTGTTTGAAATCCAGTCGCCTCCCGTGAAGGTTTCACTGTTGAAGTCGTTCGTACAGTGTGAGAACATGAATCGTGAGCTGTGAACTTTTAAACCCTGAGATTTGGTCGTACAGTTTGGCCTGGAGCCGAGTGAAACCATCGAGAATATCGCACAGTGTTCGCCCGACCTAACGCTGTGGGAGGGATCTTGGGGAAAGAAGGCGCCTGATTCGTGTGTTATTCATGTTGATTGATTACAGACAAAATAGAATTACAAGTTTGTGCATTAATTAATAGTTATGCTCCGGCAATAGCTAAAAAAGAGAGAGAACTACATCGACCATGATCCTTTGCTCTGTTTTGGACAAGAAGAAATAACTGTTATGAGCTATTTTAATACATTTTTTGTATTACGACAGAACCAAGTCTTGTCAAGGCATTTTAAAGGAAAAAGCAGCATATTCACAACTTTAACTTCCACAAAATATCCCAATAAATATCGTACCGTGAGATGTAGACAGTGAAAATACTGTACAGGGGATTTGGCTATGGTTACATCCCTAGTATTAAAGGCCTGGAATGCCTAGAATGTTTCACAGTAAGGCTTTAAATCCATCTCTGAGGAAACAAACAGGAGGCAGACCTTCCAGCAGAAATCCCTGTGAACACCTTCCTGCTTTAGGTCTCACTTTAGAGCAAAAACAACGTACGTAGAGCATCTAAAACATGTTCTTCTGCAGCACCACATTCAGAGAGTTTCATTCTAATGATTTATTCTCAGCAGCAACAATTATAGTAACGACAGATGCAGACGCGCTGAAATCTGCCAGTTAATGGAGCAGCTAAAAAACTCAAGATTACAGTTTGGATTCATTTTACACAGGCACAGTATTTATAGAAGAATTTCCCTTGATGGAAAACTCAGTGGAATACGACTGTTTGTTTACTGACATGTAACAGATTGTACTTTATTTTTACTTTATTAAAAACGAGAAAAACAGACCTAGTTTTCTTTTAAATCGAGGTACACCAATGACAGAAGTTTGGACTTATTAGCCTTAAATCTCCAACAAAGGGCAGTATTTTGTTTTTGTCAAGTTGCTGCCTAAGGAATACACACAAAGCTTTATTTTAACACTTGAATATGAGGAGATAGTTGTGTGAAACATGACTACACAGCTCTCTTATAGGTTTGTGGTAAATAAATAAATAAATAAATAAATAAAGGTCTTTAGGGGGAGTTTGTCGTGTGACATTCAGCAGCTCTACTTTACATTTATTCAATTACAGGTGGTTTTATAGCTCAAAAAATACCTAGAAAAACAGGTATTCTTCACAGATCTGAGCTGTAACTTGGTCTGGTTTGGTCATGAAGATAGAGAGGTTTAATGCCGTACTGCGGAACATTCCAGGCAGAGCAATAACGTCTCCACATAGAGAAAAGCATGTGACAGACGGGCCCTGCACCTTTAAACTACGTAATTTGGGAAAAAATTAAGGATGCACCGATAACGATGCTGATGTCAGCCCGATACTTCCATAATATACAAATACTCGTTAAACATTTGCCGATACCAGGCACCGATTCCACTATGACACGACGCATTCTGCAGTATTCCAGTTTCAGTATCCCGAATAAGCCAGTGCCCCGGCTGTGAGAAACCAGAGCAACATAAATAAAGCGACTGTAGCGATGTCAGTGAAAGAGCCGCTGCACTCGTACGATCTCTGAAAAGTTTAACATGAACCAACGCGACAGAACAGACTCACCATCAGCAGAACATCCTCTGGCACAGAGAGAACACTCATATTCCACTGAGTCACAGAGAGAACACTCATATTCCACTGAGTCACAGAGAGAACACTCATATTCCACTGAGTCACAGAGAGAACACTCATATTCCACTGAGTCACAGAGAGAACACTCATATTCCACTGAGTCGTGTCCTTTAGTCCCACAGAAGCTGAGCACATCAGAGCTTATGCTGTATGCAAATGAGCTGTATGCAAATGAGCCATGTGGTTTTAAGTTTAGTTTCTGTAAAATGTAAACACATGTGCCAAAGCTGCATTAAACACATTATAATCAAGATTCAAAACGTTTGTCAAATTTTCAGATTCACATATGAAAAAATGAAATTACGTTTCTCACTCTCAATCAAAGCTAAATAAAATAATAATCATTTATTAGGGACACAGTCCGGTGTGTAGAGGGAATATCAGGGCTGTTTGTATCTTTCCTGGTTTATTAAATAGATTTTTTGTGCTTGTGCATTTAGTAAGACTGGAAAAACATTGCTCTCAGTACAGAAATGATTGTACTCGTACTTGTATTGGTTTTCAAAAAAGTGGTATTGGTGCATCCTGAGGAAAAGTAACCAAAATCGGTCCAAATTATCGTCCAAAATATATCGGCAGAGCTTTTTGGCCATCGCTCTGTCTGGATTCTAAACCATGGGTATCGGCATTGGCCATGAAAACAAATAAAAACTTGTGTTTATAACAGGATCACCAGAATTTCAAAGTAAAAAAACTGGGACATCCTCGATTATTTGGTGGTTGGTAATAATAAAATTGTGAAACAAGAGCGTAATTAAGGAAAATTGTTATGCAGAGACCGTTCATGACTAATATGAGTCAATCTAGTCACATTTTCTTTGTGTTTTGGTCATTTTTAAGCAGCTTTTCTGCATTTTACCTAAACAAAAGACAATTTATGCTTCTCGTTACTGTTGGCAGGGATCAGATTGGTCAAAAATAGGGACATCTCAGACATTTCTTGTATGAAACTGGGACAAAACATTGGACACAGGGCTCAAAACTGGGACTGTCCCGGGTAAATAAGGACGTTTGGCCTAGTTTAAAAGCGCTTTTCACAACAAACAACGAGCATCCTGATTCTCAGACAATAACACGCTTTATAATTAGACCCAGAGAGCGCACAGCGGACTTATTTTGACCTCAAGAGATCCACAATACACAATACACAAGACCTTTGCTCAAATACTTAGAATATTACTGTAACAGTGCATTGATTTCCTATACTCCGCCCGTGCATTAGCGAGCGCGCTATCATGTCTTACTTAACCACTGGAGATAATGCGAATCTCAGTCCATCTGCTCTGTTGTATCAGAAGTGTGTGCATTAAGCTGCTATTGATTTCTGCGTCTCTTCTTTGTCTTGTGCCAGAGTTTTAAGAGAAAGTCGGCGCGCTCGGCCTCTGAACTGAAATAAGTCCTCGCTGGAGCAGGTCGTGATATCAGGAGCCGGAGGACGAGTGATGAGCTGGAAAGGAAAAAGTTTCAGTGGGTTTCAGAGACGGTAAAAGTGAAACGTCAGCGAGTGTGTGTCTGCAGTCGGGGAAAAGTACTTCTGCAGTATTTGTTGGTGGTACTGAGTAGGGATGTGCATTATTAAGAACTTGCTGATATGATAAATACCTCGATACAGTTCAATAAAAAATAAAGGCTAAATCATGGCTGTGATACTAAAAGTCTTTTCACGTTTTGTGCAAAGTAGTGATGGTAATTCCGGCTCTTTTTAGAAAACCGGCTCTTTTTAGTGAGTTGGTTCTCTAAAAAGAGCTCTTTCGGCTCTCAAGCTGCTCTTCAGGTTGTTTTATTGCTTTAATTAATTCATGATCAACAACAACATAAAATTATGCACAAAATGAATGATTAATGTAAAAAAGTGTTTATTTATATATGTTTATGGTATAAATATGCTTTTATTTATTCACTCCACATAAAATGTAAAAAATAAATTATAAAATACAAAAAACAACTATTTACAATTCAGCTTTTACCTATTTAAATTTCCAGCTTTTTTCCTTTTAAATAAATTTAAAGTGAAACAACACAAAACACTGTAAACCGACGTGCACGTCCAAACTTACCAGTACTTCACTCAACATACACACTGAGCAATAATGTGTCTGATGCAGCTTTGGCACATTTGTTTACGTTTTACAGAACCGAAAGTTAAAACCACATGGCTCATTTGCATACAGTATAAGCGCTGAAAAAGAAACAACTCGCGCTCTGATGCCGTAACGTCTGTCTCAGCTTCTGTCAGACTAACCACCGCCCCTCTGCCCAATACTACTACTACTACTACTACTACTACTACTACTACTACTACTACTACTATTTCTACTACTACTACTACTACTACTAATAATAATAATAATAATGATACAATTGCAATGTCCAGACCTCTTCAAATTCCTCTAATGATATCAGTCATCTTTTCCAGTGACGATCTTAGCTGGAGGATTTGACCTGTTGTGCGTTTTTTGGGTTCAAACCATAGACCGTATATATGAGTGGACATGGCTAACCCGTTAGCTGCCACGTGCCAAACAGGAAGTGCTCCAGGAGGTTCTTCCGGCTCCTTCTCTCCCTTTTTCCCACTGACTCACACTGAGATCTTCTCGCTCCTCTCTCTGGACCTGCTGCTGTGGCCTCGTCATTTTGGTCTTAAATGTTCATATGAACCCGCGACACAGGATCCTGAATTGTTCATTTCGCTGTTTTGTTCCTAAATCAAGATATGAACATAAATAACGGACCAATCAGACGCCTTCATTCCCCGAGGTCGCTGCCACCGAGCGTTTGATTGACAGCTCGTTGTTGTTGGTACATAACAGAACATAGAACATAAATCAATGACTTAAACTTACTATTTAAAGTTTGATGATAAAAGCTAAAAGTTTCCTTATTATTCTCAAGAATCAGGTAAATCCAGCGGTTCGTGCAGGTGCAGAGTATCTCCGCTCTGAGGAGGGCGGCACATTTAACCACCTCACTCATGATTGGCTCTTGTGGTTGCTATGATACTCACGGTCCGGTTTCCAAATATGGACCAAATATTCTGTAACCGTGAGAATCAGGAGCCTCATTTGTCTCCACGCTGACGCTGTGGAGACATCACACTCATTTAGTCCACTTATATATACGGAAATATGGTTCAAACCAGAGGAAACCCACCCAGACACGGGGAGAACATGCAAACTCCGCACAGAAAAGCACTGGAATCCAACAGAGAACCTTCCTGCTGTGAGGCACGAGTACGACCCACTCAGCCACTGTGCCCCTGTCACACTGCACCTGTCTTCGCTCCTGCTGCTGTCGTATGTTTTTGTTATTTCCGTGTCAGTGGGACTCCTCCCCCCACAGAGCCGGACCTCCTTCCTGCAGCTAAAGCTCGAGTCTAAAATAGCACAATACTGTACGCAGCATTATTATTATTATTATCTCACAGTGGTTTTTTATTCTGCGGTGAGGCTTTTTCAGACTGGGTGTAGTGGACTTCTTTATGGATTCGTTCAAATGTAAATTGCCCGTTTGCATCTGACACATTCTCCAAGCCACGAAACACATAAAACTGTAGAAAATGAATTATTACCGTGGCATACTTACATAATACTTACCACATGGATGAAGATTTATATTTAGAAACCTCTATAGTTTGTGTCTATGAATTGTCTCTGCTTTTCTACCACTGAAACAAAGCTGAAATCAAAAAAATGTGTAAATGTGCTTCATAATATGGTTCTCCTCAGCACAGTTCACTCTCCTGTATACAGATAGATGTAGAAATAGGGCTGTCAACAGTAGATACTTATTGGAGCAGATGTCGATACGAAAAAGTCACAGTTGGGACAGAAATGAACGTCTTACCCATTACAAATTTATTCATTTACTCTAAGATACCGTAGCCACTTTAAAGAACGTTATTTATTTATAGCTCTGTACAAACTGTAGCCACTGTGTTCAGTCTGAAACTGCACTGGGATCACTAAGACAGCAGTTTATTGTCTATATAGTTTTACAATCCTTTATCTTTATAGATCTTTTTAGAGTTTGTCTATTTTTAAATAATTCTGTACTTAATAATAATAATAATGCATCAGTTTTATATAGCGCTTTTCTGGACACTCAAAGACGCTTTACAGAGCATTATTCATTCACTCCAGACCCGGTGGTGGTAAACTACTATTGTAGCCACAGCTGCCCTGGGGCAGACTGACGGAAGCGAGGCTCCAATCTGCACCATCGGCCCCTCCGACCACCACCACCATTCACGCACACACCACTTTCATACTAGGCAATGTGGGTGATGTGCCTTGCCTAAGGACACTACGACAGTTTTTGCAACTGGCGCCCCCCTGTGGCACCTGGAATTCCCAGTGGTCTCCCATCCAAGTACTAACCAGGCCCGGACCTGCTTAGCTTCTGAGATCTGACGGGATCAGGCTTTGACGAGCCGGTATGGCCTTCTTCTATTGTTGCTACAGTTTTCTTGCTGTTCTCTTAACTGTGCATTGCAACACTGAAAGTTCCCCCTTGTGGGACAAATAAAGGATATCTACTTTCATGTCTTGAAAGTCTTAAGAATGATCTGTGTCAGTGATCAAGTATCAGAGCACATCGATGAGCGTACAGCGTCCTCCGCCCCCTAAACGGTGGAGTCCCTCAGGGTTCAATTCTTGCGCCGGTTCTTTTTGCTCTGTACCTCTTCCCACTGAGTGAAATAAAAATAAAAAACACTTAAATATCACTTTTACGCAGATGATTGCCAAAGTTGCCGGCCACTTAAAAGACTTTCCTCTGCCCCCCTGACACCTTCACTTCACTTAAGTCCGCTACACACTACAGGATGTTTCAGTCTTAAACGATTTTTAAACATGTGACAAAAAGCGCAAACACCACAGACACGAGGAGAAACTTATGAGACTAAAAATCTCCAATCGCAAAAACTGCAGCGGGATCTTTCTGCGGACCACAGGATATAAAGCTGTGAGGCTGTGATGGCGTCAGCTGTTTCCTGTCTACAGTAAAACCACTCGCTCTGAGACTCTGAAGTGTTCAAAGATCAGAGCTCAAGTCAAAACTGTGTGATTATTATTTGTGAAATGTGGAGCAATACTTCAGATACAGGATTTTTAAAAGCATTAAAGATTAGCGATAAAGTCCACAGGAAGTAGAGCCTCGATCGCTAATCTGCAGCTTGCACGTGGTTGGTGTAAAAAACACATGAGGAAACACTGTATTTTTACTTTTAAAGAACACCGCAAACTGGATTAATAACGCGGTTTTGTGGACTGGAGTCATTATTTGTGATTTCTAAGGATAATGTGGATCAGACGCTGCAGTTTAAATGTTCCACTTTACATTAGGTGAGTAATAAAGACTTTATTTTCGCTCTATCCCGAGTTTGTTTGTTGCGTCTCTGTGTCCGTCGCTCCTCTGCCCCTGACTCTGTTTTATCGTCTGTTTCCGTCGCGTTGTTGATGTTCGGTGGTTCTGATCTGACACTGACTCCACACACGAGGAGCAGCGGCTTCAGAATCGCACACGGAGACAAAAAGTCGGGTCACGCCTCCTGAACTCGGGGAGAAGAAATCGCCGCCAAAATCGGGCAAATCCTCCTGTCGTGTGCGGCGGTATTTAGTGATGTCAAGGACTGGTTGGCCCACGAGTTTTTACGTTTGAATGAGAAAAAACTGAGGTCATTGTCTTCGGCAATAGCGACTCCTTCACCGACTTGGGTCCACTGAAGCAACATGTGAAACAGTCTGACACCAACCTTAGGGTTAGGGTCACACGTGAATGCGGCTGTAAAATCTGTTTTTTTAAATAATTTGCAGCTTTTATCTAAAATTAAACATTTTTTATCTTTAAAATGATTTGCACAGGTCACACATGCGTTTATCTTCTCTCGTTTAGACGACTTTAACACACTTTTTCCCGGCATCATGCACTTTCTCGCTTACAGTTGGTCCAAAATTCTGCTCTTGCGACTTTTAACTGTGAGCAAAAAATGACACATTACCCCTATTTAAACGTCATTGCACCGGCTTCCAGTTCGTTTTAGAGTTTACTTTAAGGTTTTATTGTTTGTTTTTAAAGCTTTAAATGGACTTTCCCCACAGTACGTCTGGGACCTCATCCAAATTTACAGCCGAGGTCTGTGGTCCAGCTCCAGCTCGTGGGGCCAAAGTCGAGACTTAAAACCAGGGGGGATCGGGCTTTCTCTGTGTCCGGCCCTAAACTGTGGAACGCTCGAATGCCAAGTCTCGTCTTAAAGTCCACTTTTATTCTCTGGCTTTTAACACCGCGTGAGTTTGTGTGGTCCTCTGTGTCTTTTATTTATTTTATTTCTCTTATTTCAATGCTACTTTGTGATTTTTTATGGTGTCGCTTTACTTTGATTTTACTGGCTTTATTGTTTTATGACCAAATTTTCACATTCTTTTTGTTTTTATCTCTTTGGAAACTGCTCTGTTTGAAATAAAGTGGATTTGAATCTGTATTGAATATTGAGTCGTTTCCTTCCTGCACCTGTCATTCTGTCCCTGTCTGGCTGCCGTCGTTGCTCCTGCTGCTGTCGTATGTTTTTGTTATTTCTGTATTAGCGGGACGCCTCCCCCCGCAGAGCACAGACCACACGTTAACAATATAAAGCTACAAAAAGGTCTAAAATAGTCCAAAAGTAACTGCATTCTAACTGTTCTAACATGACGTAAAGCTCTCAACGCTCAATTTAATATCATCACCCTCACGTTTTTATCTACTTTCTTTGTTGGTTTATTGATTTCTCGGTCCAAACGCACTGTCAAATAGAAGAAAACATGAATAAATAAGCGCGCAGACAGAGTGCAGGCCGTATGTGTTCTCGTGATCCCACAGAGGAGAATAATGGACCATCTGCAGGACCGGCTCCCCTCGGCTCGGCTCCAGCTCGGTGACATTGAAACTGTCACGGCCGGACGCGCTCTCGGGACAGACGGAGTTTACGCAGAATCAGGGCTTTACGGCGATGACGCAGACATTAAAATAAAGAGTCAGGTTAGCAGTTATAGAGGCGTGAAACTAAAGCGTAAATGAAACCGGGAATACGCCTCGGTGAAGTCGCCCCATCAAACTCACACCTACACAAAAACTATGTCAGTGTGCTGTTTTGTGCTGCAAACAGTTTCATTTGTGCTGCTTAAGCTTGGAGAGATTAACGATCCCCCCCCCCCCTTCCCCCCAGGAACGTTAAAAATGCTCCAAAACGCTCAAAATGGAGTCAGTCGTTTGTGCTTCGTTTGTGCAGCAGAAAGTTTTGTTTGTGCGATTCTGGCTCTTAAGATATTTGCAGTTTTATTTTCGGTCAATGACGTCGTCCAGAACCTCAGAATGTGAAACAGAGCTCAAAACAGGAAGAAAATTATAGAAAATGTTTGTATTTGGTTTGTGCTGTTTTGTGCTGTGACAATTTCCATTTGCGCGAGTTTATTCTAAAATTATTCATTATTATTTCTGCCGTAATTATAGGACGTCATTTCCGCTCGGATGACGGCGGCAAACTCCACAAAACTAGTGGCAAAAACGATCTGAGGCTGTGGAAAAGTCTGTGTTATTATAGAAAATATGAATCAAAAGCAAATTACTAAAGACTGAAACAGACTTTCCTACAGCCTCAGATCGTTTATCGTCACTAGTTTTGCTAAAGTTGCTGAGCGGAAATGACGTCCTGTAATTACCACAGAAATAATCATGAAAAATTTTAGAAATAAATTCGCACAAATGAAAATTGTCACAGCACAAAACAGCACAAACCAAATACAAACGTTTTTTATAATTTTCTTCTTGTTTTGAGGCTGTTTCACATTCTGAGGTTCTGGACGACGTCATCGGCCGAAAATAAAACTGCAAATCTGAAGAACCAGAATCGCACAAACAAAAAAAAGGAGTTGTTTGAGTTCAGGCCATCTTTAGTCATGAAGACTTTTGAACAGATTTTAAAGACTCATATCTTGTTTTTAACTGAAGGGAAATTGGATCCACTACAGTTTGCGTATCAGCCCAATAAGGGAGTGGAGGATGCTAAACTTTTTTTATTGAACAGTGTCTATATGCACCTTGAAAATGCCAAGGCACATGTGAGACTTTTATTTGCGGACTTTTCCTCTGCTTTTAACAAAATGCAGCCCCATGTCCTGATTCAAAGACTGGCTTCAGATTTTAATCTTCCGGACCAGCTCCTTTTATTGATTTTAAACTTTCTCACCGACCGGGTCCAGCGTGTTTTTGTCAATGGACGATTGTCTCCTCCCTCTATCTCTAACACTGGATCACCTCAAGGTTGTGTGCTTTCACCTCTCCTTTTTATTTTGTACACAGACAGCTGCAGATCCTCAGAGGAAAACAGATTCCTCATCAAATTTTCGGATGACACGGTCCTGGTGTCACTACTTTCAGGATCTGAGGAGAATCATGGCCCTGCGCTGGGGCAGTTTGTCAAATGGTGTGAGGACAACTATCTGGATTTAAATGTTGCTAAAACCAAGGAGATGGTGATTGATTTTAGACGTACACCTTCTCACAGTGTTAGTGTCATCCACAGTGATGTTGTTGAAATTGTCGACAGTTACAAATATCTGGGCACTGTGATGGACAATAAACTGAAATTTGACATAAACACTGAAACCATTGTTAAACGAGGGCAGCAGAGAATGTACCTGTTGAGAAAACTGAACTCTTTTAATGTAAACAAAACTATTCTCAACAACTTTTATTGTTCTTTTATTGAAAGTCTGCTCACTTTCTCCTTCATTTGCTGGTTCCAGTGCCTGTCCTTGAAGGATAAAAACAAACTGCAGAACATTGTTAAAACTTGCTCAAAAATCATAGGGTCAAACTGAGGGAGCTGCATTCTCTGCATTCTGCATTCTCTGCGTTTTTGAGGTTTTGCACTGTCACATGTATATTGTTCTTATATTGTTCTTTGAGTTCCACTTGTGTCTGTAATGGTCTGACACACTGTGTGTTTGTGCGGGTGAGAAGTGAGAACTGCTCTGTGAAAGCTGCAAACAAATTGCCCTCTGGGATCAATAAAGTTTTCTGATTCTGATTCTGAAAACTTTTTGCAGCACAAACGACTGACTCCATTTTGGGCGTTTTAGTGCATTTTGAAGCTTCCTGTGGGGCTGACCCCAATTTGACCTGTAAAAGAATCGTTAATTTCTCCAAAACTAAAGAAGCACAAACAAAACTTTTTGCAGCACAAACGAAGCACAAATAATTGACACAGTTTTCATGCAGGTTTGATCAGGGGCCAACTTCACGCAGGTCGGGAATTCTGCATCTCCTCCTCTTTGTCCCGCCCTCCTGTCACGTTTCGGCCAATCACAGCCCACTTCCTTTGCCTCTCAACCAATCACAAGTCAAACCAGTCTTCCATAGCTCTACCGCAGCAGCAGAAACATCAGCCTCCTCAGCCTTTTCGTTTAAGTTTGTCGTGTATTTTTGCGAACATTCGAACACAAACTGAATAACTGAGTTCGTTCTTTGGAATTTGAATTTAGAACGAAAAACCATAAAACAGGAAAACAGTTTGTTGTTTCATTTTTCCGTTTTAGTGTCAAACAAAAAAACAGATTTCGACCTCTATTTCCAATATTTCATTTAAACAAGAAACAGCCGGCAGCGATAATCTCTCCTTTGTTCACTTGACCTTGAATTCGCAGACGGCGCAGAGCAGCAGAACTCCATATAAACCGGAGAGAATAAAACATCAGAATTAAAATAGGCACGTTCGTTCTTTTGAGTTTCCAGTTTTAGTGTCACACAAAAACAGATGTCGACCTCTATTTCCAGTATTTAATTTAAAGTTTATCTCAAATAGCACCAATCAAAAAACAGTCTCGGTGCCTATTTTAATTCAGATATTTTTATTTTCTCTGGTTTAAATCGTCGCAGTTTTGTGGATAAACACGTCGTCTTCTTTTATAGCGACGCATTTACTTTGGCGAAAGTAAATGTTGAACTGCAGGACGAGAAACAGGAAGCAGCGAGAAACTCTCCTTTGTTCAGTCGACTCAATAGAAATATAATAAAACAATAAGAAGAACTATAATAAAAGTTTTTATTATAGATCCATGGCTGATACTGAACTCACATGTGGCGCAGCAGAACTTCAGGGCAAATAAACCAGAGAATAAAATATCCAAATTAAAATAGGCAACCTGTTATTGGAATAAACTTAGTGGTTGAAATTGTTTTTTTTTTGTTTGACACTAAAACAACAAAATTATGAAATAACAAACTGTTTCCCCATTTTATTGTTTTTCGTTCTTAATTGAAATTCAAAAGAACGAACGGTGCACGGACCCAAAATCCTCCCCTCTTTTATAATAATATTCATACTTTGCAGTGACTTGAAGCTGGGGGTGCTCTACACGTATGTCTATGGCAGAATGGTCATGCGTTACCATGGTGATACAACGTGCACATTAGCAAACACAGGCAAAAATGTTCCTAAGATAGTCTGAAAACTCCAAAAAAAATACAAAAGGATTGAAAAAACGCATTTTGATTTTACATTTTAAACCTTTCGTTCTTCATGGAGACCAACACAGGCCAAGTTCCAGGTCAGATCTGTGGAGAGGCGACCCCGCTCACAGTCAGAACGCCTGTTTTTCTGGGGATTTTGGAGCTATAAAACCACCTGTAACTGAATAAATGTAAAGTAGAGCTGTTTAAAGTCGCACCGTGGAATGTTCCAGGCAGAGCAATGACATCTCCATAGGAACAAACAGGACGCTCATCCAAAAGTTACACAGTGCGTCTTTACCCGCACACATCAGCTCACCTGTTGTAGTTCCAGCTCAGTCACCTCTTAACAAAGCGTAGTTTAAAGGGACAGTTCTGAAATGAATTTTGAGCATATTCCCTCCAGTCCTTGTATTTGCAGAGGGTGCTGGTGCTAGGCTAGTGCATGTCAATGGCCATAAAAACACTACTGCCACTAAAAACAGTCTGACCCACTCCACAGACCCGAGGAAAAACTATTAGGACTCCAGACTGTCCCTGTGAACGTCTGTGTCCAGAGAATCATTTTAGAAGTAAAACCAACCGTTGCATTTGGAGGATTTCTGTCTGAGCAGCAGCAGTGAGTTGTACTTCCTGATAGAAGCTCGGCAGCGGTGGACTGATATATGAGAAAATAGTCCCTCAACATGCGACGATTCATGTGATGCAAGGTTAGTTTTATTTCAAACATTATTCTCTGGACACAGACGTTCACATGGACAGTCTGGAGTTCTAATAGTTTTTCCTCGGGTCTGTGGAGTGGGTCAGACTGTTTTTAGTGACAGGACGACTATGGCCATTGACATGCACTAGCCTAGCACCAGCACCTCTGCAAATACAAGGACTGGAGGGAAGATTTAACAAAATGTCTCCACACGTCTCCAACACTCACCAGGAAATGAGGAACTATGTCCAAAATTCTGAACTGTCCCTTTAAAGTCTAACTTGAGTCACAGAGCTTCAGACAGAGCAGGGCCTACAGTTAGCATCACACTATTAGGGAATATTGATGACGTCAGCTGCTAAATATTGGTACTGGCTTTTATTTTGTCACCGCAACGCACTTTCACATCTGCAGTTGGTCCAGAACTCCGCAGCTTTTTACAGGAACCACAAAACAAAAACATGTCGCACCAATTTTTGTGTCTTTTCACCGGCTTCCTGTTCGATTTAGAGTTGATTTTAGCATTTTATTGTTTGTTTTTAAAAGCTCTGAATGGACTGACTCCACAGACCTCATCCAGATCCCCCACAGTTTAGTGTTTTAAGTCTCGTTTTAGGACTCATTTTTATTCTCTGGCTTTCAAAACCACGTGAGTTGTGTGGTCCTGTGTGTCATTTTTAATCATTTTTTAGCTTTATACATTTGAATACTTTTTATTTATTGTTTTTATTTATGGTTTACTGTCTTTTATTGCCTTTTATTGCGTTAATTTGTCCGTGCAGCACTTTGGAAACCCTCATGTTTATAAAAAGTGCCGTAGAAATAAAGTGGATTGATAGAAAGTGCGTGTACGTTCAGAGTGAAGCCATTTGCGAACACATTTAAACCTCCGTGGCTCCGAAAGTGCTTATTTCACAGATAGCGGCGCTAATGGTAATGAGCTGGAGTCTGGTTTTGCTTAGTCCGGTGTCTGTGCCGTCTCCGCTCTCAAACAGCTCAAGTGCAATCACCAGATGAGTTTTTCTGCCTTCCAAGCGTCTCCCTGCAAAGCCGAGGTATTTGGAGGACGGAAGATCATTTGTTTCATCAGATTTAGAGTTTTAAACGATGTTGAATTACTCACTTTGAATTTTTTTACTCTGAAAAAAAACATGTGCACTGGAAAAAAACAATATCTAGGTAAGTTAAAATGGCTTAAATTAAGAACATTTTACTTTATTTGAGTAGATTCATCTTGACAAGTGAAATTATCTGCCAATGGAATAAGTGTTTTTTTCTTAATTCAAGCAACATTTGATTTTATTTCTTACTTTAAGTGCAAAAAGTTGTTGTTTTTCTTATTTTAAGTGTAGCTAGATGTATTTTAATATTTTAAGTACAAAAATCTTACTGCACTGGCAGATAATTTTACTTGTCAAGTGAAATTTACTCAAATCATGGTAAAACTTTCTTAATCCAAATCATTTTAGCTTGACTAGATTTTGTTTCTTGCGGTGTGTGAATTCGTTTTATTCTGAAATTTTAAGTGTTTTATTCAGTGTAAAAAAAAAAAAAAAAAATCAGCACAAAGATTTTCAAGCCCTCAAATTTTAGTGTAAAATTTGAACCAAGATGCCAAGACAGAAGCAATCGATCCAAAATGAGCTGATCTAACCTAGTAACAAACAGGAAATTGTGAAGTGAAACGATCTGATTGGTCAGAATTCACCTCATCAAAACCTCGTCTCTTTTATTTCTCTTTTTATTTCTTAACTGTATTCTTTATTTCTCTTTTTATTTCTTAACTGTATTCTTTATTTCTCTTTTTATTTCTTAACTGTATTCTTTCTTTCTCTTTTTATTTCTTAACTGTATTCTTTATTTCTCTTTTTATTTCTTAACTGTATTCTTTCTTTCTCTTTTTATTTCTTAAGTGTAAGCCCCGCCCACAGATGAGAACGGCCAATAGGAAACAGCCTCTGTCCTCCACACTCACACAGGATCGATTGCTTCTGCCTTGGTGTCTTGAATCATCTTTGTTGTGGCATTTTTCACGAATTTTATGCTACGTTTTATTGCGCCCGGGACTTGGGGAAATCTGACCTCCACCTCGAGGAAGTGCAACGTTACGGCCAATCAAATCGCGGCTTCGAAACACAAACTGGGGCTGGTTCAGTGCAGAGTCGGTTGGATTTACGTCACGGCAAACGGGGATTCACTAGCAAGGACCGCGCCAACAGCACACGTGCGAAGCGAAAAGAGTTTATTATACGGGGACGAGGCGGGTCGGCTGGGTTGAGACGCAGGGTGGGGGTTCAGTCTCAATCTTCACATGGACCAGCAGGAACGGCACCCCCCTCGTAGGCGTCTTATGTTTGGAAGATGAACAGCTAGAGGTTGGGAGGGTGGGGTCGAGTTATTCGGGACACACTGGGTTGCCGGGATAGGCTGTTACAAATAGGCTTTTGGGAAATTGAGGTGTGGTAGAAGTGAGCTGTGATTTGCTGGAGAGGAGGCGAGGTCCTGCTCCTGAACCTAAGGGAATCATATTAACTACATTTAAGTAAAGCCCTATTCGCACGGGATCAGTTTTACCTGTGGACCTTTGGTGGTTTGTAATAATCGCAGAGGACGTCTGAGATCTTAATCCCGTGCAAATGCTCCATGTCTGTAATTTGTAAAGTAAAAATTCTGCTGCAAATGACCTACGATATTTCACCAAACGCAGACGTCCGGTGATAAAACTCGTCCCGTGTGAATCTGCAGCTCAGTGTTTGTTGTTGTAATTGCGTCTTTTCTGTCTATTCCTTTTATTTCCACAGTCTTTTCTCTATATATTGCGCGTCTTTTATGTCTCTTTCCATCTTGAGTAATGGAGGCTGCGGTAGAAATTTTGATGAGCAGTTTTGAGCTTTTTAGGGGCAAATTATAACACAGCCTCAGAGCCTCTACATGGAAACCGAGCCGCAAAAAGGGAAATTCTCGCAGGATGTTGACCTGGATGACGTGTGTAGCCATTTTTATTTATTTTATTTTTTTTGCATACTTTATAAATTTACTTACTTAGCAGCGCAAAAAACATAGAAACTGATGTGATGTTACGACATATCCGGTCGTAATTTCAGTAAAATAGAGTCATTTACAGACTTCGCTGATCCCGTGCGAATGTGAGTAACACAGAGGTGGGGCGGGAATTTGCAAATTACCAGACGTCCCCAGGTTGTACTTATCCCGTGCGAATAGGGCTTAAGTGTTTATTTCTATAGCGCTTTTCACAGACATATGTCACAAAGACACTTTACAGAGGATTATTAACAGACTGTTATTCATTCACTCCAGACTGACAAAAGTGAGGCTCCAATCTGCACCATCGGCCCCTCCAACCACCAACACACGCACCACTTTCATACTAGGCAATGTGGGTGAAATGTCTTGCCTAAGGACACAACAACAGTTTTTCTTGTGTCTAGCGCCCCCTTGTGGCACCTGATTTTCCCAGTGGTCTCCCATCCAAGTACTAAACAGGCCCTGCTTGGTGTGGCCACAAGAGAGAATTGGGAGAATTGCCTTTTGGTCATTTTGATGTTTTAAGTTGTGTTTGTGTAGAAAAAGTGTCTTCTGAAAACTCTGTAGTGACATTTAGACTTTCTTTCGCATCATTTGACAGTCGACACAAGTTTTTTTTCTGAACATGTAAGACTCAAACTGCCAGAATAAGATCTGCTCACGTGACGCCACAAACCAGGAAGACGTTTGGAAAGATGCGATTACAACTTCCGGTCTATTTGCAGTGGAACTTCTAGATAAAGGCCATGTCCACACGTAGCCGGGTAAAACCGAACATTTCCCCCCCTCCGTTTATAAAAATAGTTTTATCCACACCACCTCGTCTTCGAAAAAAAATACCTTCCACACATAACCGAACATCTGCGTTTTCAACCACATTCATACACATTCCAAACCTGTAGATGGCGTTATTTCCATTGAGCCCTCACTTCGCCGTCACTTCCGCCTAAACTTAAACAACAGAAAACATGGCGCCGAGCTGCTTTGTCTGGACAGACTCGGAGTCAGAATTGCTCCTAAACACAGTTTAGGAGCAATTCTGCTCTCAACACACACACAGCTCTCAAGAAACGACTCCGATCCATAGTCTGCTTTGGCTTTGGCTTTGGCTTTGGCTTTTGCAGTCGCCTAAACAAATGTCGCACGTTTGACGTCAGGGCAGATTCATATTTTTTGGCGCAGACAGTGACGTTTTAAAACGCAAAACCCCAGTTATCTCTGTCCACACAAACAGGCATAAACGGAGTTTTCAAAAATCTTCACTTTGGCCGGAGTTTTCCCTGAATACTCGTTTTTGATGCGTGTTCGTGTGGATGACAGGTCAAAACGCAGCATCTTCGGTTTATCAGATACCCGGATACGTGTGGACAAGGCCAAAGTGTGGTATTGATGAAAAGCAGATTTTTTTCAAACTTAATTTAATAATCGTCGATCACGTTCATCTTTAATCGACAGACTGAATGTAGGTTGTGCGTCGTGTAAGGAGACGAGACCATTTCCGGCCTATTCGCAGTAGTAACAGGTGCAACTTCTGCGAACAGACCGAAAGTGGCTTGAATCGAATCAACATTGTGCACATGAGAACTCTGCTGGCCCCAGTGCATGATGGGTGTTCTTCATGTGAACGACACCTTCTTAGCAAGAAAGGGCTGCTGCATAATGTAAATAACTGCATATAGAACTAATAATCCATTTTTTTAACAATGTTTTGTATGACTAATAATGTATTTTGAGTCGTATCAGTGTTGGCACTTTACACCTGCCCAGGGACGACAGTGGAAAATGATCTTTTAACTAAGACTGACGCATTAAATAAATAAAGCACCGCTCGCCAGAAGTTGTAATCGCATCTTTCCAAACGTCCTCCTGGTTTGTGACGGACTCGATTTATTAGCAGGAGCGAGCGATACCTGATGATACGTTAAACTTCCTCGGGCGTCCGGATTTTCCCCGACTGTTGCGGTGGAACGTATTTCCAACGGGTGTCGGGATTTCTCGGCTCCCGACGTTCAATAAAATGCGGCAACACGCTGAATTTTAGGTGCTGAGTCCGAGGGCTTGAAACATATTGAAAAAGTACGCTTAAAACTTAACTCGTCAGCACCTAAAATCCAGAGTAAAAATAACTCAAACGTGTTTTTTTTCCCCCAGCGGTGTTTAAAATTCAAAATCTGATGGAACGAATTATCTTCCGTATTGGAGGTTTTGGGCTGACGAAGCTCTTCTGTGCGGCTCGGTTCAGCCTGTCAGATCCTACGCTCTCGTCACATTTGAATAATTGAATTTTCTCCTCAGACGGAACGGTTTTAGGAAACAGAGAAGCAAAAGGCACCGGGTTTTCTCAAACGTGTTTATTTATTCGCTGAAGGCAAAGGAGAGTGAAGAAGGGAGGATTCATAATGACAGAATTACAGAAATATTAGCATTCGTAGGTACTTGGTTAGAGGTGCCGTTTTGAGGACTTTTGCTCAGGTGTTGTTTTGCTTAGTCTCATACTGGATTAGTCCTGGTTTAGTTCTGGTCTCGTCTCAATATCTGATGTTTAAAAGTCCGATATTACGCAATAAATCGACTCTTGTGAGCTTGAAGTTGTGTTATAATGTTTTTTTCCTCCTCAAAAACAGACGTGTAGTTGTGTTTTGTTTCATTCACACATGTTTGAGTAACCTAAATGTTTCTAGTCAAAGTGAATGGAGTTTAAAAAAGCACTTCCTGTATCACCACATGACATCACAAGGTGGAACAGAGTGTTTTCAGTTTGAGGGCAGAACCTAAATCTGCAGGGTTTGTGTATTAAACATGTGTGAATGAAACAAAACACAACTCCAGGTCTGTTTGTGATGAAGAAACTGCATTAGAACATACAATAGATCAGAAAATAGCGTAATATGAGCCCTTTAAATGCATCTCCATGGAGACAACCAAATTACAAGTCAGATCTGTGGAGAAGCGAGCCCGCTCACAGCAAGAATGCATGTTTTTCACAGCGTTTTTTGATACCTTTAACAATAATTAAATCAGTGCAAAATAGAGTTTATAAAGTTTACCGTCATACTTCCGGGCAAAACAGTAACATCTCCATGGAGACAAGAAAAGTTACACAGTGCAAGGCAAAAGGAGAAATTGAATTTGTCAACAGGACAAAAGTTGTTTGTTTTTTTTGTTTGTTTGTCTTTGTCTAATGGTGAATACGGTGGTAATATTGTTGGTTTGTGTTGGTCTTGAGCTAAACTGACTCTTTGAATCTGTGTTGTGTTTTTCAACTGTTAAAAATGACATTTAAGACTCGTAACCGGGATAAGACTCATCACCGGGATAAGACTCATCACCGGGATAAGACTCATATCCGGGATAAGACTCATAATCGGGATAAGACTCATCACCGGGATAAGACTCATCACCGGGATAAGACTCATCACCGGGATAAGACTCATATCCGGGATAAGACTCATAATCGGGATAAGACTCATCACCGGGATAAGACTCATCACCGGGATGAGACTCATCACCGGGATAAGACTCGTAACCGGGATAAGACTCATAACTGGGATAAGACTCATAGCCAGGATAAGACTCTTCACTGGGATAAGACTCATCACTGGGATAAGACTCATCACCGGGATAAGACTCGTAACCGGGATAAGACTCATAACTGGGATAAGACTCATAACTGGGATAAGACTCATAACTGGGATAAGACTCGTAACTGGGATAAGACTCATAACCGGGATAAGACTCATAACCGGGATAAGACTCATAACCGGGATAAGACTCATAACCGGGATAAAACTCATCACCGGGATAAAACTCGTCACCGGGATCAGACTCATCACCGGGATCAGACTCATCACCGGGATAAAACTCGTCACCGGGATGAGACTCGTCACCGGGATAAAACTCGTCACCGGGATAAAACTCGTCACCGGGATAAGACTCATCACCGGGATAAGACTCATCACCGGGATAAAACTCGTCACCGGGATAAGACTCATCACCGGGATAAAACTCGTCACCGGGATAAAACTCATCACCGGGATAAAACTCGTCACCGGGATGAGACTCGTCACCGGGATAAGACTCATAACCTGGTTAAGGTTCACAACCGGAATACGACTCATCACCGGGATAAGACTCATAATCGGGATAAGACTCATCACCGGGATCAGACTCATCACTGGGATAAAACTCGTCAATGGGATAAAACTCGTCACCGGGATAAGACTCATCACCGGGATAAGACTCATCACCGGGATAAAACTCGTCACCGGGATAAGACTCATCACCGGGATAAAACTCGTCACCGGGATAAAACTCATCACCGGGATAAAACTCATCACCGGGATAAAACTCGTCACCGGGATAAGGCTCATCACCGGGATAAAACTCGTCACCGGGATAAAACTCGTCACCGGGATCAGACTCATAACCCGGGATAAGACTCATATCCGGGATAAGACTCATAACCGGGATAAGACTCATAACCGGGATCAGACTCATAATCGGGATAAGACTCATAACTGGGATAAGACTCATAACTGGGATAAGACTCATAACTGGGATAAGACTCGTAACTGGGATAAGACTCATAACCGGGATAAGACTCATAGCCAGGATAAGACTCTTCACTGGGATAAGACTCATAACCGGGATAAGACTCATAGCCAGGATAAGACTCTTCACTGGGATAAGACTCATAACCGGGATAAGACACATAACCAGGATAAGACTCGTAACTGGGATAAGACTCATAACCGGGATAAGACTCATAGCCAGGATAAGACTCTTCACTGGGATAAGACTCATCACTGGGATAAGACTCATCACCGGGATAAGACTCGTAACCGGGATAAGACTCATAATCGGGATAAGACTCATCACCGGGATAAGACTCATCACCGGGATAAGACTCATCACCGGGATAAGACTCGTAACCGGGATAAGACTCATAACTGGGATAAGACTCGTAACTGGGATAAGACTCATAACCGGGATAAGACTCATAGCCAGGATAAGACTCTTCACTGGGATAAGACTCATCACTGGGATAAGACTCATCACCGGGATAAGACTCGTAACCGGGATAAGACTCATAACTGGGATAAGACTCATAACTGGGATAAGACTCATAACTGGGATAAGACTCGTAACTGGGATAAGACTCATAACCGGGATAAGACTCATAGCCAGGATAAGACTCTTCACTGGGATAAGACTCATCACTGGGATAAGACTCATCACCGGGATAAGACTCGTAACCGGGATAAGACTCATAACTGGGATAAGACTCATCACCGGGATAAGACTCATAACCGGGATAAGACTCATCACCGGGATAAGACTCATAACTGGGATAAGACTCATAACTGGGATAAGACTCATAACAGGGATAAGACTCATCACCGGATGAGACTCATAACTGGGATAAGACTCATAACTGGGATAAAACTCATCACCGGGATAAAACTCGTCACCGGGATCAGACTCATCACCGGGATCAGACTCATCACCGGGATAAAACTCGTCAATGGGATAAAACTCGTCACCGGGATAAAACTCATCACTGGGATAAAACTCGTCACCGGGATCAGACTCATCACCGGGATAAAACTCGTCAATGGGATAAAACTCATCACCGGGATAAAACTCATAACCTGGTTAAGGTTCACAACCGGGATACGACTCATCACCGGGATAAGACTCATAATCGGGATAATACTCGTCACCGGGATAAAACTCATCACTGGGATAAAACTCGTCACCGGGATCAGACTCATCACCGGGATAAAACTCGTCAATGGGATAAAACTCATCACCGGGATAAAACTCGTCACCGGGATAAGACTCATCACCGGGATCAGACTCATCACCGGGATAAGACTCGACACCGGGATAAGACTCATATCCGGGGATAAGACTCATAACCGGGATAAGACTCATAACCGGGATCAGACTCATAATCGGGATAAGACTCATAACTGGGATAAGACTCATAATCGGGATAAGACTCATATCCGGATAAGACTCATAACTGGGATAAGACTCATAATCGGGATAAGACTCATAATCGGGATAAGACTCATAACCGGGATAAGACTCGTAACCGGGATAAGACTCATAATCGGGATAAGACTCATAACCGGGATAAGACTCATAATCGGGATAAGACTCATAACCGAGATAAGACTCATAACCGGGATAAGACTCGTCACCGGGATAAGACTCGTCACCGGGATAAGACTCGTCACCGGGATAAGACTCATAATCGGGATAAGACTCATAATTGGGATAAGACTCATCACTGGGATAAGACTCATAACCGGGATAAGACTCATAATTGGGATAAGACTCATCACTGGGGATAAGACTCATAACTGGGATAAGACTCATAATTGGGATAAGACTCATCACTGGGATAAGACTCATCACCGGATAAGACTCATAACCTGGTTAAGGTTCACAACTGGATACGACTCATCACCGGGATAAGACTCATAATCGGGATAAGACTCATCACCGGGATAAGACTCATAACTGGGATGAGGCTCGTCACCGGGATCAGACTCATCACTGGGATAAAACTCGTCAATGGGATAAAACTCGTCACCGGGATAAAACTCATCACAGGGATAATACTCGTCACCGGGATCAGACTCATCACCGGGATAAGACTCGTAACCGGGATAAGACTCATAACTGGGATAAGACTCATAACTGGGATAAGACTCATATCCGGGATAAGACTCATAATCGGGATAAGACTCATCACCGGGATAAGACTCATAAGTGGGATAAGACTCATAACCGGGATAAGACTCATAATTGGGATAAGACTCATAACCGGGATAAGACTCATAATTGGGATAAGACTCATAAGGGGATAAGACTCATAACTTGGATAAGACTCATAATCGGGATAAGACTCATCACCAGGATAAGACTCATAACCGGGATAAGACTCATAACTGGGATAAGACTCATAAGCGGGATCAGACTCATAACTGGGATAAGACTCATAATCGGGATCAGACTCATCACCGGGATCAGACTCATCACCGGGATCAGACTCATAACCGGGATAAGACTCATAAGTGGGATCAGACTCATAACTGGGATAAGACTCATGAGTGGGATAAGACTCATAACCGGGATAAGACTCATAACCGGGATAAGACTCATAACCGGGATAAGACTCATCACCGGGATAAGACTCATAACCGGGATAAGACTCATAACCGGGATAAGACTCATAATTGGGATAAGACTCATAACTGGGATAAGACTCATAACTGGGATAAGACTCATAACTGGGATAAGACTCATCACCGGGATAAGACTCATAATTGGGATAAGACTCATATCCGGGATAAGACTCATCACCGGGATAAGACTCATAACCGGGATAAGACTCATAACCGGGATAAAACTCATCACCGGGATAAAACTCATCACCGGGATAAGACTCATATCCGGATAAGACTCATAACCGGATAAGACTCATAACCGGGATCAGACTCATAATCGGGATAAGACTCATCACCGGGATAAGACTCGTAACCGGGATAAGACTCATAACTGGGATAAGACTCATAACTGGGATAAGACTCATAACTGGGATAAGACTCATAACCGGGATAAGACTCATAACCGGGATAAGACTCATAACCGGGATAAGACTCATAACCGGGATAAGACTCATAACCGGGATAAGACTTGTCACTGGGATAAGACTCATAGCCAGGATAAGACTCTTCACTGGGATAAGACTCATCACTGGGATAAGACTCATAACTGGGATCAGACTCACAGCCGAGATACTCGAGCACAGGGAAACACACTCTCTGTCACATGGACTTCCGGGAGAATAAACCCACATTAAAATGACGGGTACCTCTCCGCCCGCCGCGCTGAGGCGACGCTGAAGTGTTTTAATCCTGACTAAGCACCGTGCGCGAACCGGACGATAAAAACGAGGCAGCGTTCCAAAGCAAACCCAGCGAGCCGGAGCGATGCCACTGAGAGAGACACGAGCCTCCAGTGCGTTTCTGTATTGCAGTGTGTTTTTACTGCAGCTATAAAAATATACTGGAGCATTATTGAGATCTACTTTCAATTAAACGTTAGTCACCCTCTTGTCTCTATAAAGATTGGTTTGCCAGGATGTTCCGCTAAGGTGGCCCACAAAATAGTGCTGAAAATAAAACTTCAACTTGTTAAAAGCGCTTTTTTATTTTTTTTGGTTCCAACTGTGGGAAAAATACTGTAAATTCAGTGAAGTTGCACTTGATTTCAACTATTTTTACCACTGTCACGACCCCCGCTTTTTGTGCCACAGCGTAAAACTACGATTACCAATAGACGATTATCACAACGACAGGAAGCGCCGCTCAGTGCTTTTCCACGGCAAAATCCCTGTGGAAAAGTGTGGCATATTTTTGAGCAGCTTCATAAATCTGCCCCAACACCAAATCTTCATCCAACAAGATTCTGTCCATGAAGAATTTATCCACGACGATCAAGGGAAGAAAGACGAAAACTCTGATTCTACATTTAAAATAAAAAATCGATTTTGTGATGTCGATATCAGCACAGACAGAGAGATTTGTGCAGTTTAAATGCTACAGATGTTCACAGATTAAATGTCGACCATTTACACATTTTGGTGCTGGAAATGTTTTTATCTCCGTCTTCTTCTGTCCTGAATAAATCCGAACTGAACGGGGAACAATGACACTTCCGTTGCCAAAAGACACCAAATACAGAACATTGAAAACATACGTATGGTCAGTTCTCTTATATGGCTGTGAATGCTGGACAATCACCAACAAGTTAAGGAAGAAACTGGAGGCAACCGAAATGTGGTTTTTAAGGAGACTATTAAAGATACCATGGACAGGAAATCTAATCAAGAGGTGCTGGAAATGGCAAAGAAAGAAAAATCTTCAATTAAAACGATGAGAAAAAGACAGATGAAATTCATGGGCCGTGTCTACAGAAAAGGTGGATTGGAACATCTCAGCGTGACAGGAAAGATCGAGGGGAGAAGAAGTAGAGGTCGACAGCGAGAAACCTATGCAGACAGGTTAAACAACTGGGCAACAGCAAAGGCGCTAAACAACAACCAGTTCATGAATAATGCCTCGAATGAAAGAGACAGATGGAGCCATGGCCGTCAATGACTGTTCCAGACAAGACACCTCATGATGACTCGTACAGCCTCTGCAGTGATGAGGGTTATTTTTACCACAGAAAAATTGCAAAAGTAGAATTACAATCCTCCAATCTGTGCACAGTTTCAACAAAATATGACTTTATTGGACGACCATCACTTCACTGGTCCTCTTGTGATAATGATAAATGCATTTTGTGAAAAGTACTTACACAGAATATTACCCCACGCCCTGTCGATTGGCGATCGTCAGTTTTACGCTGTAGCAAAAAAAGCAGGGGTCATGTGACAGTGGAAAAAAATATTGAAACTTGAAAATTGAAAACTTCACAGAATTTTATTTTTTCCAGAATAAAAAGATGAAGTTTGATTTTTTTGGGACGCCCCTGACGTTCTGCACTGTGGCGTTAAACTGATCTTGCGTTCATTACATTATATGGGGTTTATTGTTAAAAAAAAACATGGGAAAACATGAATTCTTATTGTGAATGGGCTCGCCTCTCCACAGATCTGACTTGTAACTTGTCCTGGAGCTGTTATTACTTTAGCTTGAATATTCCACAGTGTTGCATTAGCCTTATATATCTTACGTTTATTCAATCAGAGGCGTTTTTCTCACTAAAAAATAGGTTTTTACATCTCCATAGATTCAAGAAGGTTAGAAAAGTTCCGCAGTGCCTCTTTAAACCCATCAGTCGGGTTATTACATGTGATTTCTGACCCGCGGTTGTGTAATTCCTGCGTACGGAAGCCCTGCAGGGACAAATGCCGTTAGTTAGTCCGTGGGGCGCTGATTACCGTGGAAGTGTGAGCTGCAGAGGCTTTAAATGAACCAAAGCGACCAGCGTGAGACGAGCCGGTGTGGAACGGCGCCCCCTACTTCCCGCTCATGAAAAATACATCAGCGCCGCGTTAATGTTTAACGGGATTTTTGCTCCGACTGAGCCGAGGAGAAGTGGAGCAGCTCCCGGGAAAAACACGACACCGGCGCGTTTAACGGGACGGGTTTACGCAAAATTTACTCCGGTGAGATTCAGGTCGAGGCAGAAAGTTTTTACCTCCTCAAAAACAAACCTGGAGCTGAGTTTTGTTTTGTACAGTTAGTTAATGGGGGGATGAGAGGGAGGAGAGAGGAGAGAGAAGAAAGAGAAGGAGGAGGAGAGAAGGGAGAGAGGAGAGAGAAGAAGCGAGAGATGAGGGAGGAGAGAGTGGAGGAGGAGAGGGAGACAGAAGGACGGAGAAGGAGGAGAGAGGAGAAAGTGAAGAGAGAGGGGGAGGGAAGGATGGAGGAGAGAGTGGATGAGGAAGGGAAACAAAAGGAGAGCGGGAGGAGAGGTGGAGGGGAGAAAGTGGAAAAGGGGGGGCAGAGAGAAGAAGAGAGGGACAGGGAATGTGGGGAAGAGAGGGAGAGGAGGAGAGAGAGTGACAGAATGGAGGAAGGAAGGGAGGAAGGGTGGGAGAGGAGAAAGTGGAGGAAGACAGAAGGAAACGGAGGGAGGAGAGAGGGAAGCAGAAAGAGAAGGGGGAGGGAAGGAGGAAGAGAGAAGGGAGAGAGGAGAGAGAAGAAGCGAGAGGTGAGGGAGGGAGGAGAGAGTGGAGGAGGAGAGGGAGACAGAAGGAGAGAGAAGGAGGAGAGAGGGAGGGGAAGAAAGGAGGGGAGCAGGGAGAATGTGCAAGGAGGGCGAGAGCACAGAGAAGGAGAGAGGGATGAGAGGAGAGAGGAGAGTACGGTGAGATGTGTACATCCCTCTCTCATCCCTCTCTTTCTCTGTGCTCTCTCCCTCTTTGCTCATTCTCCTCTCTTTCCACTTTCTCCTCTCCCTCCCTCTCTCCCTTCCTTCACTCTGTCACACTCTCTCCTCCCTCTCTCCTTCTGTCTCCCTCTCATCCTCCAGTCTCTTCTCCATCCCTCCCTCCCTCCCTCTCTCTCTTTCTCCTCTCTCCTCTCTCTCTCCTTCTGTTTCCATCTCCTCCTCCACTCTCTTCTCCCTCCATTCCCCCTCTCCTCCCCTTCCTCATCCTTCTCTCCTTCTCTCTGTGTTCTCCCATTCCTCCTCCTCCTTCATCCCTCTCTCCTTCTTTTTGCACTCTCCCTCCTCTGTGCACCCCTCTCTCTTACAATTTTCTCCTTTCCCTCTCTCCTTCCGTTTCCTCCTCCCTCTCTCCTCCCTCTCTCTTTCCGTTTCCTCCTCCCTCTCTCCTCCGTCCCTGTGTGCACTCGTCTGCTCAGGTGAGGCCGTGTCTTTCTCTCATAATATCCTGTCGTTTGCGGTGATAAGAGGAGAGGAGGAGACGGACGTCGGTGGAGGAAGAGCGTTTAAATCACCGTCACATTCAGCTACACAAATATTTCACCTCCGCCTCCTCCCTCTCTCCTTTCTTTCTTTCTCTCCCTTTCTCCGTCTTCTCTCTCCTCTGTCCTTGTGTGTTTAAAAACACAGTGGAGCACATCCCAGATGCACAGTATAGACACGAAAATATCACGAGGGACTGAAAAACGAGGAGAATTTCTGCAGAATCGATGAAAAAAAATCGTCATTTACGCGAAGCAGTTGATCTTTATCGTCATTTACATCACTGAAATAAACAAATCTGATTGGACGCTTGAGTTTAAGTCCGACTCACTTTTCTGTATAATTCTGGTGAAAATGTTTTATAAACCTGTGTGTTTGTTTAATTTGTCTGTGTTTTTGATCGTTTTTCCATCAAATTTACTTAAAGATCGACTATAATGTGCTTAAATACTGCATATTATTATCGATTATACTGTAAATTCCAGGTAGGATTAAAATAAAATATACTTCTTCCTACTCCTTTTTTGAATATTTGAATGTTTTTTAACCATTTTGTCTCTTTATTCTGTTTCTTTCTTTCTTTGTGAAATGTTCTCAGGGTTTGGACACGACATGTTTACCTTTTTCAAATAAAATTACCTCTTAAAAACTAACGAGATAGAAAATGACTTGAAAATTCTGCTTTAAAATTGTAGCAAAAAGTTAAAAATTATGAAAATAATATTAGTGTTAATTAAAAATGGGAGGAAACAAAACAAAAAGGAAAGGAAAACTAAATTATAAAGAGGCCAAAATGCAAATATGAGGGAGCCTGCAGTTTGGTCATCACATTACTTTTATTTTTATTGAATTAAATGTGTGTGTGTGTGTTTAGGGCTGTTTATTTGAGGTATTTTATGTCGTTTTATGTGTATTATTGTATTTTGTTATATTCTATTGTCTTTCATGAGCAAAAACGAAGTAAAAAGTGTACGGTGATGTAACCGTAATGCCACACGTGTGTTTGTTTCAGATGCGCAGCACTAAAGGCGTGTCCGTGTGGCCCGTGGGCTTCGTGGGGGGACGGGCCTATGAGCGCCCCCTGGTGTCCGGGGGTAAAGTGGTCGGCTGGTACACCGGATGGAGACCGGACCGGCCCTTCGCTACGGACATGGCAGGTGAGACCAAACACGTCAAACTTTACGCCTTTGTGAATGATTCTGAAGCTGCCGATCGTGTCTGAATTATTCTATGTGGATGCGTTTTGTTTTTACCTAAAATATGTTGAGAGCGAATGAGGAGCAGAACCAGAATAATCCCTTCATTCATTCTGCTCCTTCTCAAACTCATTGTGATTTATTAAATGTTACAGTTCGTCATGTTCTGTATTATTTATGTTTGGGACAAATTAAATTCATTCATTTAAGTCCTTTCTGGTGAGACTGGCCACGTTTTTTAAAATCTTCAATTAATTGTTCTGAATTAAATAGTTCAGAATTCAAATATTTTCCTTGGCGTTTACATGGAAATCATAATTCTGAATTGAGGTTTCCATGGAAAACACGTTAAATCATCTTTATTTCATTCCTCTCAGTGTCTGGGGGTGGGGAAGGTTCTGACTGGACAGCGACACAGTTCTCACAGTTTATTCTGAACGCTCCTCTGTGGAAAGTGCAGATGGTCCTGAAAGGCGGCGCAGGTTATTAGGTCAGTGATCAGGTCCATACGCGACTTTAGTTAAAACTAAGGTAGTTTGCAGATACGGCAGTGATGAACTCTCTTTCCACAGAAG
The DNA here is from genome assembly GCA_030686955.1 of Odontamblyopus rebecca. Classification (NCBI taxonomy): domain Eukaryota; kingdom Metazoa; phylum Chordata; class Actinopteri; order Gobiiformes; family Gobiidae; genus Odontamblyopus; species Odontamblyopus rebecca. Next base: position 36,824,774 of record CM060662.1, read on the forward strand.
CACAAGTTTAAAACACCAACTTAAAGCAAAACACAGGTTTGATTCAGCACTACTGCACCAACAACAACAAACTGAGCACGACAAACAGCGACAATGATGTCAACAAAACTACCAGCGATAGAAAAATGTCAATAATATAACTTTTTGATATTAAATTGCATTTTTGTCAAAATATTTTGGTCTTTTTTTGAAGAATAATTAACTGTGATTAATCAAACTTCTAAAGTGTGATTAATCTGATTTAAAAAATGAATTGTTTGACAGCATTATTCATAACGTCATTTTCCTGCTCATGTGTCAGATGTTCTCATGACGTCCAAAAAGTCCACGGTCCAAATGTTAAACTGCAGAATAATGTCCAGCTGGGATCAGAGTGAGACGTGCAGATAGTGGAGGTAATCTGAACGTCATTTAGTCCAGAACTGGTCTTGGACTGACAGACGCAATAAAGACATGATCTGCACGTCCCGAAGAATAATGTTTGTAATATTTAGTGGGGCAGAGGTTCAGGCGGCGGTTCAGACGGAGGTTCAGGCGGAGGTTCAGACGGAGGTTCAGGCGGAGGTTCAGACGGAGGTTCAGGCGGAGGTTCAGACGGAGGTTCAGGCGGAGGTTCAGACGGAGGTTCAGGCGGAGGTTCAGACGGAGGTTCAGGCGGAGGTTCAGGCGGAGGTTCAGGCGGAGGTTCAGGCGGAGGTTCAGGCGGAGGTTCAGGCGGAGGTTCAGGCGGAGGTTCAGGCGGAGGTTCAGACGGAGGTTCAGGCGGAGGTTCAGGCGGAGGTTCAGACGGAGGTTCAGACGGAGGTTCAGATGGAGTTTCAGACGGAGGTTCAGTGTGAGCGGGGTTCAGACGGAGGTTCGGGTGGAGGTTCAGTGTGGGCGGGGTTCAGTCTCTCTCTGGACCTGCTCCTCATCACTGCAGTCAGAACACATCAGCTCATTTCACGCTGTAAGTGAATTACAGACATAATGAGTCTGTGATCGTCTCTGATCTCATCACCACATTCTGTCATTTCCAAAGTTTGATTTAATAAAAGCTCATTACAGGAGATCAGATTTCACCCGAGTGGATCGAGTCCAGCAGATAAATCACCCTGGAAACTTATTGACAAGAAAATGGAGTCAATTAGAGCTGGAGTCCACTGAAGATTCTGGGACTGGTGGAGTAAAGGAACAGTTTAACGACGGCTTTTTCACTTCTTTTTATTAATCTGGACACTTTATAACACGGAAATGACTCGGGAATTTATAAATAACGAATAAAGAAAAAAGAAAATGACATTTAGATGAAGAAAAGCGACTATTTTATCTGTTTTTACGGCGTTACTATCGCCGACGGAGCCCAAAGGAAGTCGTCGTCCGCATGTTTCTAAACGTTTTCCGGTTTTGTTTCCGTATCTGATCTGAACTGCGCTCACAGGGCGACACCAGCAGGGGGCGCTCACAGCGGGGGGCGCTCACAGCAGGGGGCGCTCACAGCAGGGGGCGCTCATGCACAAACTACTGTTTACGCAGAAGAAAAGTACAAGGAAACGATGCACTTATGTAAAAGACAGATTCAAACTTGTGAATCATGAGTTTAACACAAAAGTCTCCGTGTTTTTGACGGACAGTTGTAGTGAAGTCTAGAATATTGTCTCTCGCCCTCTCTTCTCTTCCTCTCCTCCCTTTCTACCCCTCTCTTCCTCCTCTCTTCCTCCTTCCTTCCTTCTTTCCTTCTTTCTTTGACAAACATTTGTAGTAAAGTTTATGACGTCGCCTCTCTCCTCCCTCTCCCTCCTCTCCTCTTCCCTCTCTTTTTGACAGACAGTTGTAAAGTTTATGACGTTGCCTTTTTCCCTCTCTCTTCTCTTCCTCCTCTTCTCTTCCTCCTCTCTCCTCTCCCCTCTCTTTTTGACGGACAGTTGTAATGAAGTTCATGACGTCGCCTCTGTTCTCTCTCCCTCTCTCTTCTCTTCCTCATCTCTCGCTGCCTCTCCTCTTCCCTCTTTCTTTGACGGACGGCTCTAGTGAAGTTCATGACTATGCCTCTTTCCTCTGTCTCTTTTCTTCCTCTTCTCTTCTTCCTCTTCGCTCTCTCTTTGACACAGTTGTAGTAAAGTTTATGACGTTGCCTCTCTCTCCTCTTCCTCTCTCTTTTCCTCCTCTCTCCCTCTATCTCTCTGACAGACAGTTGTAGTCACTTCTGTGACATTGCCTCTTTCCTTCTCTCTCCTTCTCTCTCTTCTCTTCCTTCTCTTCCCTCTCTTTTTGACAGACAGTTGTAATGAAGTTCATGATGCTGCCTTCCTTCTCTCTCCCTCTCTTCTCTTCCCCCTCTCCTCTTCTCTCTTTCTTTGACAGACGGCTGTAGTGAGGATCATGACTGTCTCTCTTTCCACTCTCCCTCACTCTTCTCTTCTCTTCCCTTCTCTCTTCCTCTCCTCTTCCCTCTCTTTTTGACAGAAAGCTCTGGTAAAGTTCATGACGTTGCCTCTCTCCTTTCTCCCTCTCCTCTCTCTTCTCTTCCTCCTCTCCTCTTTCCTCTCTCTCTCTTTGACAGACAGTTATGATGAAGTTTACGACATTGCCTCCCTCTCTCTCTCCCTCTCCTCTTCCCTCTCTTTTTGAAGGACAGCTGTAGTGAAATTCATGACGTCCCCTCTCTCTCTTCTTCCTCCCCTTCCTTCTGTTTCTGACGGACGGCTGTAGTGAAGATCATGATGTTGCCTCTTTCCTTCTCTCCCTCTCTCTTCCTCCTCTCCTCTTCCCTCTCTTTTTGACAGACAGCTGTAGTAAAGTTTATGACGTTGCTTCTCTTCTCTTCCTCCTCTTCCCTCTCTTTTTGACGGACAGTTGTAATGACGTTCATGACTCTTCTCTCTTTCTCTGACGTACGGCTGTAGTCAGGATCATGACTGTGCCTCTTTCCTCCCCCTCCCCCTCTCTTCTCTTCCTCCTCTTCCCTCTCTTTTTGACGGACACCTGTGAGCGTTGGTGACAGATCGTGCGTCAGGTCTGAGCTCAGAGCTTCTTCGCGCTCGTGTTTTCTCCTCTTCACGTCTACGGCTGGACTTCTCCTGGGACGAAAACGTGAAATAGTTTTTTTTGTGAGCCGTTTGCGGAGCCCCGGAGTTCTTCCTCACTTCCTTTACTCCGTCCTAACCGTCTCTATTCAAGCTCACGTCACAAGGCCGGAAGACGTTTGGAAACATGCGGATGGCGACTTCCTCTGGGTTCTGTTGGCGATGGGAACTGAGAAAACGTCCCGGCTTTCTTCATCTAGATGTCATTGTATTCTTTCTTTTTTTTTTCTTTTATAAATTGCCTATTAATTTGTGTGCTATAATTTCTCTTACTTAAAAAAACACGTCCTCGTGGTGTCCCGTTATGTTCGGCAGATCAGCAGTTCCATCGAGCTTCCTGTAAGTGACATCGAAGACCCGATTAGAGTCCCGTCCCTCATGGAAAAACGCTGGGAAGTGCCGCGCTGTAGGTTTGTGAAACGTCCGGTTTATGATTTTCTGAGAAATGTCTGGCGTATTCTTCACCAGCTTCATACATCTGCCCCATCACCAAATCTTCAATGAAAACTTAAAGGAAACGACGACGAGCATCGGTGAAACTCCTGAGCAACACTAAAGGTTCTGGTCATGAAGAAAACAGAAGGAACTTGTTCACTCAGACTGACTCTACAGTTAAATAAAAAAAATCGTTTTCATGATGTTGATATTAGCATAGATAGATTGGGGCAGTTTGAATGCTACAGATCTAATGTTAATCTATGAACATATCTGGCGTTCGAACTGCACACATCTATTTATGCATCTTTGCTAATGTCTATGTCATGAAATCGATTTTTTATTTTAATTGTTGTATCAGTCTGAGGGTGCTGGAAATGGCAAAGAAAGAAAAATCTTTAATTAAAACGATACGAAAAAGACAGATGAAATTCATGGGCCATGTCTACAGAAAAGGTGGATTGGAACATCTCAGCGTGACAGGAAAGATCGAGGGGAGAAGAAGTAGACAGCGAGAAACCTGTGCAGACAGGTTAAACAACTGGGCAACAGCAAAGGCGCTAAACAACAACCAATTCATGAATGCCTCGAATGAAAGAGACAGATGGAGAGCCATGGCCGTCAATGCCTGTTCCAGACAAGACACCTCATGATGATCAGTCTGAGGGGCCCTTTACACGACAGCGGTAACGGGTGGAAAACACAAAACATTTTGCCAGATCTCCATGTCGTTCAGAGACAACGGCTTTTTGGGGGGATGAAAACAGAAATTAAAAAAACTGAAAACGGCCTCCAGAGTGGAGTAAACGCTCCACCCTGTCATCGCTGCCGTCAGTTGGGGAAAAAATAAAATAAAATGACAGAGCTTGAACTCGCCCGAGCAGCTGCGAATGCCACAGGACTCGCGTCAGAAAGTGACTCCGCCGATCACACGCAGAGTCATTCAGAGCCTCGCGCGTCCACACGAAATCGGTGTTATTACGCTTCACTGTGTTGTTTTGAACTGAGGCGCTGAAGAAGAGGAAGTCGAGAAGCGGAAGGTTTATGCTCAGACATTTGGTCTCGGTGGTGCTGCCACTTACGCTCGGCGAACTGCAAGTTTTGAGTCTCCGTGTGCGGCAGAATTCCCCACCCAGAACCCTCGTGTAAATGTGGAATAAGAGTGAGAACGAAAACACACTTAGTGAACAAGTTAAGTCCGAAAGTCAAGTATGACAGTGGTGTGTGTGTGTGTGTGTGTGTGTGTGTGTGTGTGTGTGTGTGTGTGTGTGTGTGTGTGTGTGTGTGTGTGTGTGTGTGTGTGTGTGTGTGTGTGTGAGTGTGAGTGTGTGAGTGGTGGTCGGAGGGGCCGATGGCGCTGATTGGAGTGTCGCTTCCGTGAGTCTGTCCCAGGGCAGTAGTTTACATCACCGAGTGTGGAGTGAATGAATAATCCTGTGTTTTGAGTGTCCAGAAAAGCACTTTATAAAACTGATTTTTAATGTGCTTTATAATGGATATTAACCAGTTGATCTTTTAAGTCAGGGGTGTCAAACTCACTTTGGTCCGGGGGCCGTATGCAGCCTACTCTGATCCCAAAAGGGCCGGATCAGAAAACTCAGTTCTCTCGTCAAGTTATCGTATTTTTCTCCGTGTCTCGTAGTGGTGTTTAAGATTATATTCCTCGAGCAACGCCACTTGTTCCAAACACACGGAGCACAGATTTCCCATTCACCTCTGTCAACAAATAAGAATTAGACTATTTTTCTTGGGAAATCCTGAACTCAGCATCTGCTTTTCTCATTTTTTGACATTTTGCTGATGAGGGTCACGGTCGACAGTCAAAACGATCGTCCTTTAAGAGCGTTTGGAAAGAGGAAAGTCTTCATTTGTGCTGCTCTGGTGGGAGTCGCAACGTACAGAAACGCCGGAGACGCTGCTGTGCTAAACGGTGCAGAAAATTAACAGAAAAATCAGAAAATTTTAAGTATTTTAATAGAAAAATCAGCCGAGGGCCAGATTAAAGGTCTTGGAGGGCCGGATCTGGCCCCCGGGCCGCATGTTTGACACATGTGTTTTAAGTGTTTTGAGACAGACGCTTATTGGGGTCTAGGTTCCTCTGCCTATATAGGGCTGGGGGATTATAGGTACTATCATGTCCAGGATATAAAAAAAAAAGCTCAATAGTAGTTAGTTTGTGGCTGCACTATGATAAAAAAAGAAATTAAAAAGGAGTCTAAACACTTTTTGAAGTGACTGCAGAAGCTCGTCATCAAAAAAGTTGTTTTTTTTTTAGGTTGTTAACTTCACGTGGATTTAAAACCAAAATGACCCGGGCGTCCATTAGAGAGGAGGTGTTACAAAATGAGGAATAAAAATAAAATGAGTAAAATCATTCATTCATTTATTTATCTCTAAATAGATAGAAAATCACAAAAAAATATATATTGTCACACTTTTTTTCCTCCGGGTCTCAGGAGGATATAAAACTGATGCGTTCTTATTATTATTAAGTTCCTTCAGTTTTCTTCATGACCATAATGTTACTGTTGCTCAGTCGTTTCCCTGACGCTCGTCGTCGTTTCCTTTAAGCTTTCGTCTTTCTTCCCTCGATCGTTGTGGATAAATTCTTCATGAAGAACGTTTCTCCTTTGTGGACCTTGTTGGTTGAAGATTTGGTGATGGGGTAGATTTATGAAGCTGCTGGAGAAAACGACACATTTACCACTGAAAAACATGAACCGGAAGTTCTGCAAATCTACAGCTGTGCACTTCAGGCCACTGTGAAAAAGCTCGATTTGGACCGTGGCGATTGGAGAGTTCACTGTGTCCGTTTACAGCCTATTCTCTCTGCTCTCTCGCCTTTTTCACTACTTCCCTCTCTCTTTTTCCCTGTCTCTGCCTCATCTTATTTCACTTCCTCTCTCCTTTTCTCACCCTCTGTTTACTTCCTTTCTCCTGTCTTATCCCCTTTCTTCCCTCTTCCTCATCTCTCTCTCCTTCGTCCCCTCCCCTCGTGTTTGTCCTTCTGTATCCCCCGAACAACAGGATCCGATCACCCGAACTTCTCTCGTTAATATTCCCGTGCTTTCCCCCCCGCCTTTTTATCCCGAGCCTGGCCGTCAGCTCGGAGCTCGTTCTGTTTTCCCCGTGGCTTTGTTGGCGCACACAAAGGCCCCGCGCCGGAGCCGGGACGCTGAATGGGCGACGATTCACTTCAGCGGCGTAATTACGACCTGCCGGAACAATGAAACCAGAGGCAGCTGTTTTTTGGCCCCGGGTGAAAGAAAACGCGCTAATATGACTGATGAGCACGAGAGGGCGAAGAACGGCGACGGAAAGTCCAATTATTTCACAGAATATTGGATTTATAAAGTCGAGCTCGCCGACGAGTTTGCAGGGAATCGTAAAACTTTTTTTCCCCCCATTATATTCTCCAAAATGTACTTCTGTGAGCGATAAAAGCCGCCACACACGACAGGAGAATTTGCCAAATTATGGCCGCGATTTCTTCTTCCAGAGTTCGGGGAGGTGTGACCCGACGTGTGTGTGGAGTCAGTGTCAGATCAGAACCACCGAACATCAACAACGCGACGGAAACAGACGATAAAACAGAGTCAGGGGCAGAGGAGCGACGGACACAGAGACGCAACAAACAAACTCAGGATAGAGAGAAAATAAAGCCTTTATTCCTCACCTAATGTAAAGCAGTACATTTAAACTGCAGCGTCTGATCCACATTATCCATAGAAATTGTCCTCCGCAAATAACGACCCCAGTCCACAAAACCGCGATATTAATCCAGCTTCCGTCTATTATTTCCTGTTATCTTTTCTCTTGGGCCATTACAATTTGATAAGGACCATCCCCAGCTCAGCCCCGTTTGGTCTCAGGGGTCCAAAAAAACTTCTATTTAGCAAAAGCTATTGGCAAAATTAAGTAATTGTAAATATTAAGGCGCTGCAACTGCATAAATGGACAGATAACCTTAAAATTTTGCATGATGTGTCCTGACACATCCGGGAAACAAGTAGAAAAATATCCTGGGGCTTTGCTGCATTTTTACTGTCAAATATCACCCTCAACATCCCCCAAAAAACAGAAAAATGTCTGTCCGCTTGACAAATTATCAACATTTTCAAGCATTTTATAACATGTATCACTGCCTCAAATGTACACACAAACTTCCCAATAATAATTCATAATTGTTTATTAGAATTAATAATAAATCATTTAATTTAAGTCCAATTTAAGTCCTTTCTACCCCGAGGAGAACAGCTGCTGTAACCAAAGTTCTTCACTGTACCTCCAGTCAGTAGAAAACAAAACTTTCAGGCATTTCTGTTTCATTTAATATCAAGAATATTATTTTTTAAAAGAGTTGACTTATGTACTGCTTTATTATATGAAGTGAATAACATTAAAACCCCAGGTGGACGGGGGTCAGGGGTCAGGATGAAACTACGGTAACCAGGTCACGCACAACCGACAAACCTCAAAAACTGAGCTGCAGTTCTGTTTTGCTTCATTCACACTCTTGCGTAACTCTTTATGACGAGTCCGTCTTCATCCCTACAGCTCAAAACGCTCTGTTCCACCTTGTGATGTCATGAAGCAGGAGTTTTCAGGCGAACAGCTCCTTTTACCTTTAGTTCAGTAGAAAATCTGCAATTCCAGAGGCTGCAATGATCTAAAATCGATCTAAAATAAAAAATGAATCATCTCTGACTGACCGCGGGTGATGTCATTTGTTCCTATGTGAATAATCGCTCTTGTTATTCTGGGGAGTGCAGTTTGTAGAAGTCCAGGTTTGTCCAATAGTGTGTACGCAGCAGCTCTGGGAAAACAGTGAGTGGATGCACCGAAAAAGCTGCAGTGCCTTAAAATTGAGTTGAAGTTGGTGCAAACGGGTCATGGGGAAATGGGGGGATTCTGCAGAGGAAGAGAAAGGGGCAGAAAGGCGCCGGGATGGGCTGGATACCTGCTGAGAGTTCACAAGGGCCGTGGATCGTGGGGGTCGAGGAGGAACCGCCAGAGTTGCTAGTTTGACCATAATGGCAAACAAAGCTGTGAAAAGTGCTTAAAAACTTATCACGGTGAATAATTACGACGTTCAAAATGCATAAAGTAAATGAGAAACAACTTTGGATTTAAATAATATTATGTTTTAAGTAACGATATTCCTGATTATCTCATTTTTTCATACCGTATGTTAAAAATAACATCCACAATATTCATAATAGTTGAAAATAGTCCAACCTCTGTAGAGAAAAACCTGCTGCGTAACATGTGGAGGGACAAAAGAGGCACAAAAGAAAACTATGCGCTTGCTAAAGAATGACAAGACTCTGACCGTGATGGGAAAATGCTTCTGTCTCATCTCGTAAACATTCTTTTATCTTGCGAGTAAAGTTTATATGGATCATGAAACATTCTGACATTTAACTTTGAACCAGAAATGATTTTGTTGTTAGTTTGCGTAGTTGTAAGTCGCTCTGTCAGGGGTTTAACTATAAAAAAGTGTGAAGTGAAGGAGTAATTGTATATTTCAGCACCATGGACAGCGCTCAGCCTCTAGTTCTCTTTCAGGGGGGAAATAAGGGGGATTAATGAAAAAGGAGCGCGAGCACAGACTGTAAATGGACACAGTGAACTCTCGTGCTCTTGTGAAGTGAGGTCGGGCGCGTTTCTGGCTCCAATTCACTTTCTACTGAAAAAATGTGGTCCCTCTCCGTGTAACTGCTGCTGTCAGACTCATTCTGGTCAGTATTAACCCACCCTACGCTTTACAAATATTTACTTATTTATTCAATATTTTACCAAGTGAGTCAAATGAGAACAGCTTCACATTTGCAGAATGAAACGGCACAAAGATGAAACAGGGAATAGAAACATGAGACAGTTGCCACGTTTACGCTTTAATTCCAGAATAGAAATGATTTAATTCTGAATAAAAATGAATTCCACTTTAAAAAGTCCATGTAAACACTTAATTCAATGAAAATGATTATTTAGAATTAAACTTAATCCTGAAGTCAGTGGGTTTATTCCGATTTTAAAGCCGAATGAATTTCTTCCTGGATCATGTAAACGTTTCTTCTTCTTCAAAATAATCCCGGTGGTTGGTGCTCGTTGGCTCGTCCTTCGATCCGGCTCCTCCAGTCGTCTCTTGGGACTTTCCTCCACGTCTCTTTGGATTTGTGAGCGGGATGTGGGAGTGGGCTGAGGTGTGGCAGCCTCAGACTCAGTTTGTCTTCTTCCTCCTTCTCCCACACTCTTCCCTTCTCCTCCTCAGCTCACAGACAGAAAGCGTAAGGAGACAATTCTCCAGCTGCTGCTTCATTATCATCGGAACGACTGCGGAAAATGTTTGGATCGTGTTTGTGTCGGCGGCGAAACGACAAACGGAGATGACAGAAAAGCTGGGAGCAGCTGAAGTGTGGGTTTTCATACCAAAGACGGAAATACGTTTGTGTCGCTGTCCGATCAGAACCTTCCCCACCCCCACACTAAATCAGAATTAGTATTCCCATGTAAACTCTCAGGACAATATTTAAATTCAGAACTATTCCTTCCGAATTTAAAAACATCATGTGAAAGTGGAACATTTGCAGATTAAAGCTATAAAAGTGTGTGCAGTGATCCTGTAAAATATTGGATGGAGTTTTAAAAGTCGACAGAGGTAAAAACTAAGTTTTAAAGTCTGTCGAAGGTGATTCCAGTCACTGCTGCAGAGACTGAAATGAGGAGCGGCCCAAAGCTGTGTGGGATTTAGGAATGAACAGGGTCACGTCTCTGCTGGAGCGCAGTGTGAGGCTGGAGCTGTGGATGTGCAGTCGTGAGCTGAGTTCAGACAGAGTTTTGCCAATTAAACTTTGGTAAATGAACAATACCCGGTGCGTTTGTGTGCGGCTGTGGACACAGGGCCGCTTCTCCGGGGAGTAAAGTGAGTAGTGATGGTGACAAAGCGGATGGCTGCATCATAAATCACATCAAGCTTATGGAGCCGTGTCTCTTTCAGCACCGTGGACAGCTCCCCCTGCTCCTCTGGCCAGTTCTGCTTCCAATTTTACAAAGCTGTTATTCTGAAACAAACACCTCCCCCCTGTGTGCTCTGCGTCTGTCACTCACATGACTAAAATCTGTACACACTCACAATACGGGGACCTTATGAGGACAAAGTCAGGTCTGCATGACATAAATACTTTATTTTTAGATCAAGAGCAAGATTCAAACTTAAAATGTGAGTGAAAATAGGTTAAAGGTTTTATGGAGGATTTTTTTTTAGCTTCTGTATGTTAAAAATAACATTCACAATATGTATAATAGCTGAAAATAGTCCAACCTCTGTACAGAAAAACCTGCTGCGTAACACTTGAAGGGACTCATGTTCTGACAAAGAGGCACAAAAGAAAACTATGTGCTTGGAAAAGAATGAGAAGACTCTGACTGTGATGGAAAAATGCTTGTGTCTCTGGTAAACTTTCTTTCATTTTACGAGTCGAGTTTGTATGGTTAAAATAAGGAAAAGTTCTGACATTTAACTTTGAACTAGAAATTATTTTGTTGTTAATTTAGGTAGTTGTAAGTTGCTCTGTTGGGGGTTTAAATAAAAAAAGAGAGTGATGTGAAGGAGTACAGTAGTTTTATATTTCAGCACCATGGACAGTGCTCAGCCTCTAGTTCTGGTTCAGGGCGGAGAAATGTGCACTCACATGACTAAAATCTGTACACACTCACAATGCGGGGACCTTATGAGGACAAAGTCAGGTCTGCATGACATAAATACTTTATTATTACATCAACAGCAAAATTCAAACTTAAATATGAGTTGAAAGGTTGTATGGAGGGTTTTTTTCAGCTTCAAATTGTCAATGAAAGCTCAAAATAGCATTAAAAAGATGCAGCAGCTGTGTAATTATGACCAAAAAAACCCCAAAAACCTCCATTTATTGGCTGTTTGATCGTCAGTCAAACTCTCAACATTTCCAGTGTAACTGACTCTCCGTCGCGCTGGGATTACGTGGTTCACGTTCGCCTCTCGCACATTCCACATACGCAAGACGCCGTTTACTCGACCAGTGCAGCGGTTCTGAGCGGCTTTTTCCAACTGTCGCTTCCTCGCAGCCAAACTAAGGGGATTCTTGGAGATTCCTTCCAGCGATGGCGCGACTGAAGCAGACGAAGGGGCTAAAGACTGAAGCGTCGGTCGATCAATTACTTCTGGACGGGAAACTTCAATGGTGATTCTGAACATGCGGCTGAAAACAAGCAGGATTTCTAGAGTCAGGAGGAGGCGGGAGGAGGAGTTTCTACTTAAGGAGCTGTGGAGGAGTTGGGCGAAACATTTGAAAAAGGACAAACAGTCGTTGCGTTTCTCTTTCCATGGAAAATCCTCTTTACAAACTTCAAATTTAGGAAGGTGGTAGCGATAGTTAAAGTCTGCATACCTGATTTTTCCCTTGTATTTGAGTGCAGATTTTGTCGAAGCAGCTCTTGAAGTCAAAATAAGTCGGCTGTGTTCTGTCGATCTGGAGTTGTTTTGTTGTCCGATAATCTGAAAATGTGCAGCTAACATGCCAGTTGCTGTTTTGCTGAATTACCATCGTGTCTGTGGTTTCCGGAAACTGCGAAAACCGCTAATAAACTCATTGCGGTTAATAATTAGGACGCTCTGAATGTATACGGGAAGCGAGGAAGAACTTTGGACCACAACCGGATCTGTTTTTTCAGGATTTTGAGACGTTAAAGATGAGGTACGGCAGTTTTAAGGTTGGGAATCACGAACGTGAGGGAACGTAATGTCCCCCAGAGCCGTGGAAACCCGTCCGTTTGCATCCGTGTGTTTGACTGACAGGCGCCGGTGTCGGGCAGTAACGGGCTGTGGACACCAGGGGGACACAGGAGCCGACCGAGAAGGACTAATGACCTCCACAGAGCTGCAGAGACGCCACACACACACTCACACACTCTCACACACACTCACACACTCACACACTCACACACACTCACACACACACTCACACACTCCCAGACTGTCTGCGAGGGACACAGTGACACAGATAACACTGCGTCTCAGGGGGTTTTTCTAATTGGAAAAAGAAAACGACAGGCGTGAAGAAAGAACAGTGCCAGGTTCTGCCACTTTAACTCCGGCATCTGCAGGTGAATAAAGTTTGTTAAAGACTCGATTGAACTTGACAAGTGTTTGTGGACGAATCAGATGAGCTTTTGTCACGTAAACGGGCTGGATTATTGGCTTTTTTTGTCTGAAATGTGGAAGTTATCGCTCTTTTAGCACCGTAACGGTTTATTTAGTCGTGTTTTGTTTGTGTTTTTTTTATTTACGCTCGTCCCTCACTGTGACGCGCTTCACCTTTCGAGGCTTCGCTGTTTTGCAAAGTTTTTATTTATTTTTTGTAAACCAGGACTCGGTTTAGATCCAGGACTAAATGAGGTCTGAACCAGGACTAAACCAGGTCTGAACTAGGTCTAAACAAGGACTAAACCAGGTCTAAGCCAGGTCTAAACCAGGTCTAAATCAAGTCTAAATGAGGAGTAAACCAGCTCTGAACCAGGTCTAAACGAGGACTAAACCGGGTCTGAACCAGGTCTAAACGAGGACTAAACCAGGACTAAACCAGGTCTGAAGCAGGTCTAAACCAGGTCTAAACCAGGTCTGAAGCAGGTCTAAACCAGGTCTGAATCAAGTCTAAATGAGGAGTAAACCAGCTCTGAACCAGGTCTGAACTAGGTCTAAACAAGGACTAAACCAGGTCTAAGCCAGGTCTAAACCAGGTCTGAATCAAGTCTAAACGAGGACTAAACCAGCTCTGAACCAGGTCTAAACCAGGACTAAACCAGGACTAAACCAGGTCTGAAGCAGGTCTAAACCAGGTCTAAACCAGGTCTGAAGCAGGTCTAAACCAGGTCTAAACCAGGTTTAAATCAGGTCTAAACCAGGACTAAACCAGGTCTAAACCAGGTCTAAACCAGGTCTAAACCAGGACTAAACCAGGACTAAACCAGGTCTTTTTAGAACGTAACCCCCGCGATAAACAAACCTCTGTGTTTAATATCGATTGTGATTTTTAGCCAAACGTGACGAATGAATGAATGATTTGAGGAACTAAATTATTTATTGTGTCGCGTGTGGATGAATTGAATGTGAAAAGTGGGACCAGAGTGGGACCAGAGTGGGACCAGCCTCTGAAATCTGCAAAACAAACTTATCTACAGGTACGAATGAAGCGACTTAAACCTAAATCTAACCTGGACCCTGTACTTGTAAACAAAAGTGAAATGGTTTTGCACAGGAGTTTCAGTAGTTTCAGAAAGTGGTGCCATTGTTCAAGAACGTGATTGTTTTCATTTGAAAGACTGAAACGAAAAGACCAAACATGACGGGTTTTGAGGAGCCGATCACAGATTCCAGACGGTGAACAGTTTTTATCTCTCCACTCGTGTCCTTTTTATCTTCCCGTTTTCAGAAAATCTCAGTGTGAAATCTCAGAGAAAGAAGCCCGAGGTCGAGTTTGGCTCAGACGCCATATTGATCCTGTGACTGCAGTGAGACCGGATCTGATCCTGTCTGTGAGGCCGGGCTGGACCCGAGCCAGGGCTAAATCTGGTCCTGGTTTAGTTCTCGGTTGGGCCTGGGGGACGGCCGTCGCTCAGTGCACAAGAAAATGTGTTTTGAGAAAGGCTAAAATAAGCACAAAAACAGGAGCTGCGAAATTCAATACCGACTACTGTAGAACCAGGACTGAACCAGGTCTGAACCAGGACTAAACCAGATCTAAACCAGGTCTAAACCAGGTCTGAACCAGAGCTAAACCAGGTCTAAACTAGGTCTGAACCAGGTTTAAACCAGGTGTATACCAGGTCTAATCCAGGTCTGAACCAGGACTAAACCAGGACTAAACCAGGTCTAAACCAGGGCTAAACCAGGACTAAACCAGGTCTAAACCAGGTCTAAACTAGGTCTGAACCAGGTCTGAACCAGGTCTGAACCAGGACTGAATCAGGACTGAACCAGGTTTGAACCAGGTTTGAACCAGGTCTGAACAGGACTAAACCAGGACTAAACCAGGACTAAACCAGGACTAAACCAGGTTTAACCCAGGACTAAACCAGGACTAAACCAGATCTAAACCAGGTCTAAATCAGGACTGAACCAGGTTTGAACCAGGTTTGAACAGGACTAAACCAGGTCTAAACCAGGACTAAACCAGGTCTAAACCAGGACTAAACCAGGACTAAACCAGGTATAAACCAGGACTAAACCAGGTCTAAACTAGGTCTGAACCAGGACTGAATCAGGACTGAACCAGGTTTGAACCAGGTTTGAACAGGACTAAACCAGGACTAAACCAGGTCTAAACCAGGTCTAAACCAGGACTAAACCAGGACTAAACCAGGTCTAAACCAGGTCTAAACCAGGTCTAAACTAGGTCTGAACCAGGTCTGAACCAGGTCTGAACCAGGTCTGAACAGGACTAAACCAGGACTAAACCAGGACTAAACCAGGACTAAACCAGGTTTAACCCAGGACTAAACCAGGACTAAACCAGATCTAAACCAGGTCTAAATCAGGTCTAAATCAGGTCTAAACCATGACTAAACCAGGTCTGAATCAGGACTGCACCAGGTCTAAACCAGGCCTGAACCAGGTCTAAACCAGGCCTGAACCAGGTCTAAACCAGGCCTGAACCAGGTCTAAACCAGGTCTGAACCAGGTCTAAACCAGGTCTAAACCAGGTCTAAACCAGGTCTGAATCAGGACTAAACCAGGACTAAACCAGGTCTAAACCAGGTCTAAACCAGGTCTAAACCAGGGCTAAACCAGGTCTAAACCAGGGCTAAACCAGGTCTAAACCAGGTCTAAACCAGGGCTAAACCAGGTCTAAACCAGGTCTAAACCAGGTCTAAACCAGGTCTAAACCAGGGCTAAACCAGGTCTAAACCAGGTCTAAACCAGGTCTAAACCAAGTCTAAACCAGGTCTAAACCAGCTCTGAATCACAGCTGAACCAAACAGCGTGTGTGTTGTAAGCAGAATATTCTCCCTCTTGTCAGAGCAGTTTTAGTGGATCTCTGCCTCTAATCCTTCGCCTCGGTCTTGTTTACTTCCCAAAACAAAGAAAAACTTTACAGCTCCTCTGAATGAGGCGAGAGAGAAAATGCAGCGTGACCTGAATCACAGTAAAACAAAAAACCCTTCACACTGAGAGGAACTCTAACGGTGTAACTGCAGAGACACTGACAGCGACTCTAACGCAGAGTCCTGCACAGGTCCTGCACCTGCCCGTAAACCTGTGATTACATCAGTTAAATCTGCACCCGCCCGGACCCGCTCACATCCCCCCGGTACCCGCCTGTGCCCGGGATAATTCACACACAAATTAGAAGCTTTTTAACTGACGCACTCAAGAAACAACCACAAACAAACAGCAATAGCAGGTCCCCACTAAGCCTTAAACCAGTAACACATGATACACTCCAGTGTTTTAGGCCTGAGCCCCTACAGGGCGTAGGGCCCATTGCTTCAACTTACCAACTTACTTCATCCCTCGATCGCCCCCTGTGTGAACAGCAGTATCCTAGCAACCCATGCTGAATCATGGGACATGCATATTTGTTCTTCCTAACAAGTCATCGTCAACACTGAGTGAATGGGTGAAGCCTCCTGACCCCAGACACACTCCTGACATGAAGCTGTGTCCAGGCCCCATGACGAAGGCAGGGCCCATGTTTACAGCTGCTACATGAGCGCTCGTCATTCACCAGTGACCCCACGGTGACGTGGGGAATCTCAAAAGCTTTCAAAAAATGTGTAATATGTGTTTCCTATGCTAAAGGAGATATTGTTTTTGCTAAAATTATTATTATTTTATTATTATTATTTTATTTTTTTTCTTCTGCTCTTTGAGCTCTTAACACGCTTTAATTTCTTTTCTTTCCACTTTTCGTAGTGGCCTAATCCCTGGTGGGTTAAACTTGTGGGCTAAACATTTTGCTCCACCTGAGCCCTAAACAGCACAATAACCATGAAACAACACAAAATAAAAGCCTTAATTTGATCTAACGCAGGTCACTGTGCAGGAGCAGTTTATCCTCCTCAGTCCAGGTTTCTGCTGCGTTCTGTGTTCTTGGATCACAAATCCAGCAGAGGAAAAATCTCTCACTGGCAGCGCTGGATGCAGGATTGAGAGCAACACCACCCGACCTGTGTGTGACCACCACCCGCCCGCAAACCCACCTGTAAAATTTCAGACCATTAAAACCCGCCCATTTCAGCGACCATTCGCCGGCGCCCACGGCTGCCCGACGGTAACTCTAACACCGTCACTGCAGTTACTACAGGGGCGACTCGTGGACTGAAGAAAGACTGGAGTGTGCTGCTTTGAGAGGCTTTGTGCAACTTTTAATTACATGTTACGTTACAAGTAAATGATTATAATGATTGTGTTTTCTGATTATTCGTTGTCTGATTTGAATCTCCACGTAGATGCACCTCGTTGCAGAGATTCAGAGCTCCCGGCTCTTCTTTATTTCCCTCTTTAAATGCTGCTGCTGCTGCTGCTGCTCCGCTCGCCTGTTTACCTGTCCACTCTGCTTTGGCTTTAATAAAACATGTGCATAATGTGAATAAAAACGGCGCATTACAGGAGCTGTGTGTGACAGTGTAAAAGCAGCCTGACAGCGCACAGTCCACAACTGTGTTTGTCACCAGGCCTCTGCTCCGTGCTCACAATCACAGCGCCGCAATATACGGCCGACATAAGGAAAAACGGGGGGCGCGTATGGAAATGAGGTGCCGCCGCAGATCTGTGCACATTCTGCCGTGTTTATTTGGTTATTCTGGGTTTGTTGGGTGAAGGGACGTGGATTTTGAATTAAGGACTGTGTAATGTACAGATTCTGTCAACAAACAAACAAAAACAAAAATACTGTAATAAGATCCCGTCATGTCATTTTTTCCATAACTTCCTGTCATGTGATTACAGAAAACACATTTGACAATACTCATGTTGTTGCTGTTTTTTTATAAATCAGGGACTACGCCGCAAATTTCTCTGATCTGGCCAAGATTTTTAAACTTATATCAGGTTCTTCATGTTGTTTTCAGATTTATTATCGACTTATTACATCTGAGACGCTTCATTCTTGTCTAGAGGTCGTTTATTTGAAGAGAACTTGTCCAGTGAAATGATGCACGGACAGATCATTTCACTACTTTTAACTCATTTTCTGATAGATTTAATTGTTTATATCTAAAATTTTGGCCAAGCTTTTCGCAGTGTAGGAAAATTAATCTGCTCAGTAATATATTGTCAGTCATTTTAATTGTATTTTCTTGCTTGAATAAAGCAGATCTATTCTCCCAAATCATCTTTTCACAGCTTTTAACCATGTTATAGATGTTTCCTCTTCTCATTTGCTGAAGTTTTGTGTGATGGAGCCGGTGCGTCTGTGATTCTGCACTGCATAAAAGCTCGGCCAAAATCAGATATAAACACTTAAATCTATCAGAAAATGATTTAAAAGTGGTGAAATGATGTGTCCGTGCAGTGAGATCATTTTACTGGACAAGTTCTCTTCAAATAAACGACCTCTAAAAGAAAGAATGAAGCGTCTCTGTGAGAGTTCATGGGCTGGAAATAACTTTATAGACGCTAAGTTTGAGATAAACAGACTTAAAACCAGTTTATGATCAGTGTTCGTGGCCTAATAATAATTTCTCAGATGCCAAATTCTAGATAAAACACTTTAAATTCTGCTAAATTCTAGATAAGCAAACTTAAAACCAGTTTACAATGAGTATGAACGGCCTGATAATAAATTCAAAGATGCTAAATTCTAGATCAGGGGTGTCAGACTCATTTTGGTCCGGGGGCCGTATGCAGCCTACTTTGATCCCAAAAGGGCCGGATCAGAAAACTCAGTTCTCTCTTCAAGTTATTGTATTTTTCTCCGTGTCTCGTAGTGGTGTTTAAGATTATTTTCCTCGAGCAACGCCACTTGTTCCAAACACACTGAGCACAGATTTCCCATTCACCTCTGTCAACAAATAAGAATTAGACTATTTTTCTTGGGAAATCCTGAACTCAGCATCTGCTTTTCTCATTTTTTGACATTTTGCTGATGAGGGTCACGGTCGACAGTCAAAACGATCGTCCTTTAAGAGCGTTTGGAAAGAGGAAAGTCTTCATTTGTGCTGCTCTGGTGGGAGTCGCAACGTACAGAAACGCCGGAGACGCTGCTGTGCTAAACGGTGCAGAAAATTAACAGAAAAATCTGAAAATTTTAAGTATTTTAATAGAAAAATCAGCCGAGGGCCAGATTAAAGGTCTTGGAGGGCCGGATCTGGCCCCCGGGCCGCATGTTTGACACATGTGACTTAAATGTATCAGAAAATGACTCAAAAACTAGTGAAAGAATCTGTCCATGCAGCAAGATGAATTTTATTTCACAAGTTCTCTTAAAATACTCAACTCAGCTTTATTTCTGGACGACTTTAAAAACAACACAGTCAAACAAACAGGTAAACAGTGACAGTTACAGTGACAGGTACAGATAAAACATAATACAAAACAAATACCGGTGAAAAGTCACTCCTCAAACTGTGTTAAAAGCCGAGGAGAAAAGCTGAGTTTTTAGGAGGGGCTTAAAAACATTCAGTGAGTCGGTCGGCCTCATGTGCAACGGGAGCCGATTTCACAGCGTTTGGGACACGAAGGAGGGTCTGATCTGTGGACCTGCGAGTGCGAGAGGGAGGGTGAGGTACAAGCAGGTCAGACAGGTGCTGAGGGGCCAGACCATGGGGGCATTTAAGAGCAAATAAAAGAAGTAGGAGAAAATAAACGACCTCCAGACGAGAATGAAGCGTCTCAGAACGAGTACGTCTATAATAAACGTGAAAACAACATGAAGAACCTGATATAAGTGTTCAAATCTTGGACAGATCAGAGACATTTGCAGGTCTGTATGAAGTTGAGCTTAAAGTGGACCTGAGTTAAAGTTGGAACTCGACACATTTTCTTTTGCGGTAAATATTTATTGGACATTTTGCTCGCTGTGAATATTTTTGCTCTGCTTTGGGTCTGTTTTGGCACTTTGCGCAGTCTACGTATTTTCCAGTTAGTACAAACAGTGAAACCATAAATGCATCTGTTTTGTACTAATTCCCCAAATATTCTGAGTGCCTGTGATGGTTCTGAGTGTGGTGTGGCCTGTTACAACATAATAATGACGCTTTTCTGGTTTTAATCAGAAGCTTTTGCAGTGTTTTCCGATCCGAGGCATGTGCAGCACTTTAAAAGGTCTTGACATTGAAAAATCTTGGTTAATTTTCCAATCTTCAGTATGTTTTGGACGACTTTGGACATAAAAGAAGACATAATGCGCTCGTGTCTGCTCCATGACGACTGCGGAGCTTTATGTTTGGATTTTAATCGCACTATTCAGCCAAAACGACGTAATAAAACAAGAAGTGCGCTGACTTCTGTTCGAACACCGCTGTGCCCAGTGGGAGCCGGTGTCGTGGTAAACAACGGCGTGGAGCCCTCCCGCGGATCACACGTCACACTCACAAGAAACGCATTTCCATTTCATTTGGACCAAAATGACACGACACAAAAGAATCCACCGTGTGTCACTGATTAAGAAAATAAAATGGGGTTTGTCGGAGACGTGTGGAGGAGACACTTTGTTAAATCTTCCCTCCAGGCCTTGTCTTTGCAGAGGTGCTGGTGCTAGGCTAGTGCATGTCAATGGCCATAGTCGTCCTGCCACTAAAAACACCCACTCCACAGACCCGAGGAAAAACTCTTAGAACTCCAGACTGTCCATGTGAACGTCTGTGTCCAGAGAATCGTTTTAGAAGTAACGAGAGTGAAAAGAAACGCCAATATAACCAACGCGTCATTCAGATTGAACATGGTTCCTTCACGCCTTTAGTCTTCACCCCCTATGGAGGGAACGGAAGGGAAGCGGGACGTTTCATTAGCGAATTATCGATTAAAGTTTCAAGGAAAAAGGACCAAGATCACAGTACTGTCCTACACTGGCTAAGAGTCCAACTGTCACTCAGTCTTACCAAATCAGCAGCATTAAGTCTTAGAGGATCGAGAACCATCAAGAAACTGAACAATGACTTTGAAAATGCGGATATAGTCAAAAACTATCGAATCGAATAATTTATTTCAACTTTGTAAATAGTAAATATTCAACTTTGTAAATAGTAATTTTTTTGTTTTGTTTTTTAGTTTTTTTACATTTATTTGTATATTATAGTTTTACCTATTGAGAGATATTGTTAATAAAGTATATCTTTTTTTATTTATTTTTTATTTTGAGCAAACCAAATACACAAAAACACATTTTAAGAAATCAATTGAATCACCTAAAGTCATCTTTTAAAAAAAAATCAAAATCACTACATTTGATGCTTTAATGTCCTTTCAGAAGTAAAACCAACCGTTGCATTTGAAGGATTTCTGTCTGAGCAGCAGTGAGTTGTTCTTCCTGACAGAAGCTCGGCAGCGGTGGACTGATATATGAGAAAATAGTCCCTCAACATGCGATGATTCATGTGATGCAAGGTTAGTTTTATTTCAAACATGATTCTCTGGACACAGACGTTCACAGGGACAGTCTGGAGCTCTAATAGTTTTTCCTCGGGTCTGTGGAGTGGGTCAGACTGTTTTTAGCGGCAGGACGACTACACGGCAAAACTGGAGGGAAGATTTAAACAAGTGTCTCCACACGTCTCCAACAGGAAATGAGGCCCCGTGTCCAAAAATTCCAAACTGTCTCTTTAATGTTCTGTCTGGAAAAGGGAAGGTCTGAATATTGGGTCACTGTTAATGTAATAACTGAATATTTTACGAATGAAATAAACAAAATGAAATGGTGTCTTGGTAATGACGAGATCTGCGCAGGTCCAGATCGGTTCGTTTCTTCCTTAAGCACAGTCGGAGCTCATATTCTCGGGAGCAGAGAGTGTGACTGAGGCTCCTCGTCGCTCTGTAATTACGGCAGAGTAAAGAGAGCCCCCGGTGGACATGGCGCTCACCTGCACCGCCTCCTCCTCATTAGCAGCACTAATGCGTTTGGTGGGACATAATCATACAGTTATAATGTGACCCCAGACCTCATCCTCACTGACGCCTCCTCCGCCCGTGCAGACTGAGGCCTGCAGCTGAGGAAGAGGGCGGAGCAGCAACGACTGGACTCAAGAGTAATGGTGCTTTAAAATAAGATTACTCAAGTAGAAGTACTCAAGTAAGAGTAGCTTCAGGAGTAACTGTCGGGTTTATAATTTGGAGGCCAAAACATTCAGTTACTCAAGAGAGAGAGATTTTCTTCATCCAGAGGGAAGTTTTGCTGCAGAAAACTCGTGCAACATTTCCACAGACTTGCAGCTGAATATCACCACCGGCACATCCACCAGCACCATCCACCAGCACCATCCACCAGCACCTCCACCAGCACCATCCACCAGCACCATCCACCAGCACATCCACCGGCACATCCACCGGCACAACCACCGGCACATCCACCAGCACCATCCACGGGCACATCCACCAGCACATCCACGGGCACCATCCACCAGCAACATCCACCAGCACATCCACCAGCACCATCCACCAGCACATCCACCAGCACCATTCACCAGCACCATCCACCAGCACATCCACCAGCACATCCACCAGCACCATCCACCAGCACATCCACCAGCACATCCACTGGCACCATCCACCAGCACATCCACTGGCACCATCCACCAGCACCATCCACCGGCACCATCCACCAGCACCATCCACCAGCACATCCACCAGCACCATCCACCAGCACATCCACCAGCACCATTCACCAGCACCATCCACCAGCACATCCACCAGCACATCCACCAGCACCATTCACCAGCACCATCCACCAGCACATCCACCAGCACATCCACCAGCACCATCCACCAGCACATCCACCAGCACATCCACTGGCACCATCCACCAGCACATCCACCGGCACCATCCACCAGCACCATCCACCGGCACCATCCACCAGCACCATCCACCTGCACATCCACCTGCACCATCCACCAGCACATCCACCAGCACCATTCACCAGCACCATCCACCAGCACATCCACCAGCACAGCCACCCGCACCATACACCAGCACATCCACCGGCACATCCACCAGCACATCCACCAGCACATCCACTGGCACCATCCACCAGCACCATCCACCGGCACCATCCACCAGCACAAACCACCAGCACATCCACGGGCACCATCCACCGGCACATCCACCGGCACATCCACCAGCACCATCCACCAGCACCTCCACCAGCACCATCCACCAGCACCATCCACCAGCACATCCACCGGCACATCCACCGGCACATCCACCGGCACATCCACCAGCACCGCTATGTTTGTTTTTCTCTGTGTAGGCCATCAACTGTATATATAATATGCATACACAGTATATATGATATATATACATATACTGTATATATAATATATATACATATATCAATCAATCAAACTTTATTTACAGAGTTTTTTCATACAAAAATGCAACACAAAGCACTTTACAGTGATTAAAAAAAGAACAGTCCCACATTTCCCCTCCACCTCCACAAAGATCAGCAAAACAGATGAGTCGAGGGCTTCAGTGAGTCAGTCTCAGGGGTTCAGTGAGTCAGTCTCAGGGGTTCAGTGAGTCAGTGACAGGGGTTCAGTGAGTCAGTCTCAGGGGTTCAGTGGTCGGATGAATATGTGTAATATGGATTCACACGTGTGCACCAATAAAATACATTTACCTATGTTTGAATTTGAAAAAACATATTTTATTTTTTCCAATTAAGGCCTTAATTTAGCAACATGAAATTTTAAAGACTTTTAAGACCCCGTGGCCTCCCTGAGGATAGTGTCTGCAGTCTACTATCGCAACTCAAGTTGGTTCTGGCCAACGCGCTTCTCTGATTAGCCAGTGCGTCGGGGATCTTGCAAAGCGCTGAGTGTCTTCTGATTCCTCACGTAGTCGAAGGGAGAACTGAAATTGAGCAGCGGCAGTAGCTCTAGGCCAAATGAGCTTGTTCTGTCGTTTCAATTTAGTTTTTAAGTTCATTTTTCAACCGCGTACTGTCCGAGTCTGGTTATCAAGCCATTTTTGAGTATCAGGAAGTGCGCTGTTAACATGCTAGTTGTGGTTAGCTTTACGTCGCTCCGAAACTCCACTCTGGCCTCGTGAAAAGCATTTATAAACTCATCACTGTGAATCATTTGGATGCTTGGAATGTGAGTGAGGACTAACTTTGGACCACCGCAAACCGATTTTTCACGTTTTTTTCTTAAGAAGGGTTAGGGTTAATGTGCAGATGAAACTAGTGGGGTTCAGTACCTCCAACAAGGTTAAGAACCACTGGTCTAGAGATTATAATCTGTGACAATCCCACATGAAACTGAACTAAACAAGTGAGTCTAACTGTGACAGAACTCTCTTTATTTACCACTAACAGAAACAGGAAACTATGAGATTAGTACAGTGACAGACTCTTTTATAACTCTTCCTATCTATCGCTATACTATAACTCTCTATACTAACTATAATGCCTATAACTATACTGTAAACTGTATATACTGTATATAACACATATATATACAGTCTGGTGTAGGCCTGGTGCTCGGGTTCTCGTCACATTGCCTGAAACTCCTCCCTCTGCCATAGAAGCTCTGTGATTGGGCGAACACTGCAGGGGTCGTATTTAACCCTGACGGTGGGAGCTCCTCGAGGTGGATTCTCGTGAGTTTGTGAACTTAAAAACATCATGAGAATCCATCTTGCGGCGAAAGGTTATCTTAGCTGGCCTCTTGAACAGTCTCCATGGATACAGGAAAAACAAACAGCACATTTCACAAAATCCAACCGTCTTTTACTTGTGTCCTTTGAACTGCACGTGCTGCGCTTCTTAGCTGGTTAAATCCTATGATACGATGTTAAAAACTGAACTCAAAAAGCAAAAAAAGTGTCAAAAACTGCTCAGTGTGTGATCCAGGCAGCCACAAAAACAGCCAACCGCTCCATTACCACGGGGAGCACGAGGATCCAGACAATATTTCACTCCAAGATGTGTGATAAATGTGTCCGCAGGTGTCCAGGAGTGTTCAGATAAACCACGAAAGAGCTGTATCCCTTTGTGCTCTTGTTTATGAGATAATTCCACACACTTTTCTCTCCTTTCAGGTCATTTTGGATCGTTTTAATTATAGACAATATCCATAATATTCTAATTTTGCACTTCTCCAAAACTATATCGTGAACATTTTTGAGATACTTTCCTCCCCAACCTGCAGCTACGGGATTTACGAGGGTACAACGGTGATTCATTAGCTGCAAATAAGACAAATATCCTCAAATTGCCCTCATTATTCTCTGTGGGGCAGTTACAGTTGTGCCAGTCGAGTTTATTCAGGCCGCGGTTCGCAGCTGCTGGAACACGGAGGGTTTGTGAGGAGCACTTTGCACAGCTCAGTAATGTGGTACACGACTCAAACTGCAGCCGTGTGAGGACTACAGCCCGAGCCCGAGTGAATGCTGCTATATAAATCCAGTACATTATTACTGTAAAAGCAGCGCGGCGTCTAACAAAGCGTGTTATCCTCCACAAACCAGGAAGTAGCACCGTAAGTATTCTAATGGTCGTCAACGTTAGTGTGATGGAAAATCTCTGCTCCGGCCCCTGGAGCTGTGGAGAGCGTAACCGAGAAAACCCGACTGCGCTTTCAGACATTCTCCAGTATGTAATAGTGTTCATACAGACGGAGCAGCTCAGATTAACACTGTGCAAATGCAGATTTCTGTTGTAATGCAGCGATGTTTGGTTTTACCTGTGGGATATTTCAGTGTAAACGTGATCAACAGGGAAACTGAACTCATCACAGTCAAGAAAATGAAAACCACCAAAAGACTCAAAGCCGCAACGTCTCCTGTGTCACTGCTCCACCAGGACCCACACCTTTTCCCATATGTGTGTGTGTGTGTGTGTGCAGGTTTCTCACACGTGTGTGTGTTTATGTGTGTGTTTGTGCAGGTTTCTCACATGTGTGTGTGTGTGTGCAGGTTTCTCACATGTGTGTGTGTGTGTGTGTGTGTGTGCAGGTTTCTCATGTGTATGTGTGTGTGTTTGTGCAGGTTTCTCACGTGTGTGTGTGCAGGTTTCTCGTGGGTGTGTGTGTGTTTATGTGTGTGTTTGTGCAGGTTTCTCACATGTGTGTGTGTGTGTGTGTGTTTGTGCAGGTTTCTCACATGTGTGTGTGTGTGTGTGTGTGTGCAGGTTTCTCACGTGTGTTTGTGCAGGTTTCTCACATGTGTGTGTTTATGTGTGTGTTTGTGCAGGTTTCTCACATGTGTGTGTGTGTGTGTGTGTGTGTGTGCAGGTTTCTCGTGGGTGTGTGTGTGTTTATGTGTGTGTTTGTGCAGGTTTCTCACACGTGTGTGTGTGTGTTTGTGCAGGTTTTGCGGTGAACCTCCATGTGATCCTGTCTAATCCTCGGGCTCAGTTTAAGCGCAGAGGATCCCAGCCCGGAATGCAGGAGTCCGACTTCCTCCGACAGATCACCACAGTGTCCCAGCTGGAGCCCAAAGCACACAACTGTACCAGGGTCAGTACTACAGTACTATTACTACAACTGTACCAGGGTCAGTACTACAGTACTATTACTACAACTGTACCAGGGTCAGTACTACAGTACTATTACTACAACTGTACCAGGGTCAGTACTACAGTACTATTACTACAACTGTACCAGGGTCAGTACTACAGTACTATTACTACAACTGTACCAGGGTCAGTACTACAGTACTATTACTACAACTGTACCAGGGTCAGTACTACAGTACTATTACTACAACTGTACCAGGGTCAGTACTACAGTACTATTACTACAACTGTACCAGGGTCAGTACTACAGTACTATTACTACAACTGTACCAGGGTCAGTACTACAGTGCTATTACTACAGTACTATTACTACAACTATTACTACAACTGTATCAGGGTCAGTACTACAGTACTATTACTACAGTACTATTACTACTACAACTGTACCAGGGTCAGTACTACAGTACTATTACTACAACTATTACTACAACTGTACCAGGGTCAGTACTACAGTACTATTACTACAACTGTACCAGGGTCAGTACAGTACTATTACTACAACTATTACTACAACTGTATCAGGGTCAGTACTACAGTACTATTACTACAGTACTATTACTACTACAACTGTACCAGGGTCAGTACTACAGTACTATTACTACAACTATTACTACAACTGTACCAGGGTCAGTACTCATACTCATTGTACTATAGTACTATTACGACTACTACTACTACTACACCAGGGTGAGTACACATACTCATGAAACTACTTTTCTGTAGTATTTTTACTGCTTCTTTAACTTGTTAATTACTCTTCTCTTCCTTCTGCTGGTGTGGAACAGATTTTTATTAGATTAATGTCTCTGTCAAATGACTAAACTACTGCTATGAATACGACTAATACACCTCCTGAAACTACTACTACTTCAACTACTACTACTAGTACTACTACTACTTCAACTACTAGTACTAGTACTACTGCTAACTACGACTAAAGAGTACAGACCTATGCAGTGAAAGAGTACAGGCCTATGCAGTGAAAGAGTACAGGCCTATGCAGCGAAAGAGTACAGGCCTATGTAGTGAAAAGAGTACAGGCCTGTGCAGTGAAAAGAGTACAGGCCTATGTAGTGAAAAGAGTACAGGCCTATGTAGTGAAAAGAGTACAGGCCTATGTAGTGAAAAGAGTACAGGCCTATGTAGTGAAAAGAGTACAGGCCTATGCAGTGAAAAGAGTACAGGCCTATGCAGTGAAAAGAGTACAGGCCTCACATGTGTCACAGGCCTATGCAGTGAATGAGGGTTTAGGGACTGGGGTGGACTTCGGGACACAGCCTCAGATTGTCTCATTCCCGCTGTTGACAGAAGTTGCAGAAGAGCTTTTCCCTCGGTGCTGTTTAAAGAGTCCACACAGGCACATTTACAGATAACCATAATCTCATTAAGTCTGGAGACCACTTGACATTTGCCTTATCGCAAAGTTTGAAGCGCAACTATTTCTGCCGTCGCTTCTGAGAGGAGAGTTATGGCAGCAAAAACTTAATCCTGCTACTTTGATTCAGGCGCAGGTATAAGGGACGTGTTACTTAACGTCAGCTTCAAACGTGTTACTTAACGTTAGCTTCAAACGTGTTCCTTAACGTTAGCTTCAAACGTGTTACTTAACGTTAGCTTCAAACGTGTTACTTAACGTTAGCTTCAAACGTGTTACTTAACGTTAGCTTCAAACGTGTTACTTAACGTTAGCTTCAAACGTGGTGCTTAACGTTAGCTTCAAACGTGTTACTTAACGTTAGCTTCAAACGTGGTGCTTAACGTTAGCTTCAAACGTGTTACTTAACGTTAGCTTCAAACGTGTTCACAGAGTTGTCTTACTGCATTTCTTTTAGGTATTAATTGCTAACAGCATAATTAGACCTTTTATTGTCCTGAAAATGCTATATTCACTGAAAACTATTAACGTGTTTTATAAGTTATAACATCAGGTTTGTGAAGTTGCAGTGCACAGTTTTGTATCATGTTTTCGTATATTTATGAAGAATTGTCGTGTTGGAGCGTGGGTGACGTAGACGTGTGGGTGGAGGTCTTGAATAGGGCCCAGGAGAGATCACTTGATGACTCAAACATGTATGGACGACACTAAAAAAAACATCTTCAGACGTGTTTTTGATGAAGGAACAATGTTATAACATGGTAGAAAGCTCCAAAATGTCGATTTTGCATAGCGGGACCAGATTTTCAAGCTAAAAAACTGGGACATCCCCGGTTTGTGGTGGTTGGTAATAATGAAATTGTGAAATGAGTGTGTGATTAAGGAAAATTGTTCTGCACTCTGCACTAATGTGACTCAGTATAGCCACATTATCTTTGTGTTTTGGTTGTTTTTTAAGCAGCTTTTCTGTATTTTACCAAAACAAATGACAGTTTATGCCTCTATTTACTGTTAGCAGGGATCAGATTGGTTAAAAATAGGGACACTCTGGACATTTCTTGTATAAAACTGGGACAAATCAGTGGTTTTGGATAAATCTGCTGGGACAGGGGACACAGGGCTCAAAACTGGGACTGTCCCGGGGAAATAGGTTTATCACCTTGATTTTGCAGAATACCTTATTTTTAACAATGAGTGTGATGAGTGTGGTCATGTTCCCAGGCCTCCTCAAGCACAGTGAGTGTGTTTCCATGCCACAAGTATCCTGATTATGAGTCTTATCCTGGTTATGAGTCTTATCCCGGTTACGAGTCTTATCCCGGTTATGAGTCTTATCCCGGTTACGAGTCTTACCCCGATTACGAGTCTTACCCCGGTTACGAGTCTTATCCCGGTTACGAGTCTTATCCCGGTGACGAGTCTTATCCCGGTTATGAGTCTTATCCCGGTTATGAGTCTTATCCCGGTTATGAGTCTTATCCTGGTTATGAGTCTTATGCCTGTTATGAGTCTTATCCCAGTTACGAGTCTTATCCCGGTTACGAGTCTTATCCCGATTATGAGTCTTATCCCGATTATGAGTCTTATCCCGATTATGAGTCTTATCCCGGTGACGAGTCTTATCCCGGTGACGAGTCTTATCCCGGTTACGAGTCTTATCCCGGTTATGAGTCGTATCCCAGTGACAAGTCTTATCCCGGTTACACCTTCACTAGAATGATTTTAGTCCTGGAATTTCCGATCTTATGAGTCTTATGAGTGTGGTCATGTTCCTCATGCACAGTGAGTGTGTTTCCATGCCACAAGTATCCTGATTATGAGTCTTATCCTGGTTATGAGTCTTATCCCGGTTATGAGTCTTATCCCGGTTATGAGTCTTATCCCGGTTACGATTCTTATCCCGGTTATGAGTCTTATCCCGGTTACGAGTCTTATCCCGGTTATGAGTCTTATCCCGGTTACGAGTCTTATCCCGGTTATGAGTCTTATCCCGGTTACGAGTCTTATCCCGGTTACGAATCTTATCCCGGTTACACCTTCACTAGAATAATTTCAGTCCTGGAATTTCCGATCTTTCCTGAACAAAAGGTAAAATGAGCTGTTAACTTGAAAACTATCGCTTCATGGCACTTTGAGCTGTGGGGATGTAGACAGACTAATAATAAAGAGTCACTCAAACACAGGTGAATAAAAGAAAACACAAGTCCAGGTCTGTTTTTGAGGAGGTAACGACATTCTAACACTGCTAAAAGGTCTCAAGAGTCAATTTAGTGTAATATAGGACCTTTAAGACCGTAAAAATCAGGTACAACACCTTTAACTCCCAAACCCCGTGAGCATGATTCTGACAGGAACCCTGTGTTTTAGTCTCTTTCTGGTTTGATTTGGAGAATTCACCAGTGGGCCAGTGTCAGTCCTGGTTTTAATCCAACAGAGTACTTTGTTTGTGAAAAACGTTTAGGACCGAATTGCTTTGTGATTGCGTTCGCATCGAAACTCCCCAAACACTTTTACTCTCGCTGTAATTTCTTTCTTTGGTGGATTTAATCAGAGCGTCTACGAAACAACTCCTCTAGTCATTCTGTACGGTTCGAACGGCGACGCATTTATCCACAAACGCGCTGGAACGGACCGTAATCCATTTTACCCAGAATCCTTGGAGGCATCAGTGTCAGAAGGATGAGTGGCTTCATAAAAACTTAGCGCCAACAGGCTAACAGGCTAATGCTATCTGCGGAGGAGCGCATCCATCTCGTCTGTCTGAACGCCGGAGCTGGAGCACTGCTGTAATGTCGGGCTTTATTTGGCATCAGGGCTTTAAAATCACTCACTGTTTAAAGGTTTTATGGAGGATTTTTTGTTTTGCTTGTTTCAAATTAACAATCAAAGTTCAAAATAGGATTATAAAGATGCAGCAGCCTAAATACAAGACGTTTTTAAGACCATTTATATAAAAACTATTTCACAGCCTATTTCATAGATCAAAGGGAAACAAAATTCTTGAATTTGTGTTAATTTATTTCTCAGACAAAGGAATATGGGGAGTAGAGACTCAAGGACCATGTTGTCCACCCTCCTGTGGGCTCACCACCTGCAGAGGGGTTCATAGGGGGGGTCAGGTGCTATGAGTATTGGGAGTGCCCCCGCGACCCAGCCGGATTAAGCGGGAGAAGATGGATGGATGGATGGATGGGAGTAGAGACTCTTCCCCATAACTCCAGAGCAGGATTAGTACTGCAACAACACATCATCAGGAGGGTAAAACTAACCTGTCTCACGACGGACTCTTCCCCATAACTCCAAATGTGTCGCTCTGTAACGTTAAAAAACAACATTAACGGCTTAAATCAAACTTTGTGTTCGGCTGAGATTTTCTTGGATTTTGCTTTTCTGCTCAGCTTGTTTCTTGTGGTTCTGCAGTGCGTGATCTTCAGTGACGCATTTGGAGGATTTTGACCCGGGGCTGCATTTAGGCAACGTTATTTAACCAAATAATGGTGACTGACAAATTAAACTTTTGAGAAGTGCGATAAGTTAAGTTACGTACTGCACAAATAGATATAAAAATTCTTTTTCAAGTCTATTTAAGGTGTTATTTCCAAATGCATGAAATCAATGCTTTTAAGACTTTTTAAGACACTGTAGGAACCCTGTAATTATGAGAACCACAAAAAAACAAAACAAAAAACAAAAAAAATTAAAATCAATCTATCATTGGCTGTTAATCTGTCAATCAAACTCTCTCTCTCGTTTCTTGTGTAAGTGACTCGCCGGCGCACTGGGATTACACGGTTTACGTTCATTTCTTGTTTTCCACATACACGAGACCCCATAACTTCCTCACAGTTTGCACAAAGTTTGTTGCGACGACCGACAAGAATCCACGACCAGTTTGCCGCAAAAGAAAGTCCGTTTTTGAGGTCACTGAAAGAAGAAG
Source organism: Odontamblyopus rebecca (assembly GCA_030686955.1). NCBI lineage: Eukaryota > Metazoa > Chordata > Actinopteri > Gobiiformes > Gobiidae > Odontamblyopus > Odontamblyopus rebecca. The sequence goes on from CM060662.1 coordinate 36,856,298, forward strand.
AGAAGGGGAAAAGGAGCGAAGCCAAACTAAGGCTACGTTTATATGATGACGGTCTGAACAGAGGGCACAAAAGTGGTGTCACGACTTCACTTTTTATTCCACATTTAGACAAACATTTTCGGGAGGAAATCTGTGTGCGTACAGTGACACAAAAGTGTGTGTAATTCGACTGGGAACGCACGCCAGGCGGCGAGGTGGTGCTGGGATACACTAACCACACAACACCGCAGGAGTATAATCTTCCTTCTTCTCATCTGCGCCGCGAAAAGCAAAACAATCACGGCTCCCGGTAGCAAAAATATTCTGTACACATGTTGGGAAGCCTCCTGTAAGTTTATTGGAGCTTCTGACGCATGGAAATGATCCGACATGTTTGTTTCTGTGTACTGTATGTGACGTAAACGTGCGATCTGACCAGAGTCTTGGCCACTGTGGATGGAAACACTATGGCGGATATGGCGTCAGATTAATTTCAAAGTAACACGCGCATAGAAACTCTATGCGAGGTGCAGGAACTGTTCAGAAACTGCTCGCGGGCGCCGAAACTACTCGTGCCTGCCGAAACTGTGCGCGCGAGCAAAGAAACACGCTCGCGAGACGGAGGGAACTGCGCGCGTGAGCAAAGAAACACGCTCGCGAGAGTAGAAGCAGCTCTTGCGCGGGCAGAGAAACTCCCTCTTATGTGGGACAAACCACTCTGCTCGCTCGGAGTTGACTTCTGCTCGCGCGGAGAATGTGGACTAATGGGGAGGGAACCTGAGGATGGCGGCTATTGTGATTGGTCTGTCCTGAGACACAGGACTTTGACAGACGGCCCAAAATTTCCAAACACTGCATGACATGTGCGTTGGCCGCCACTAGGGGAAACGCTACTTGCTCTGACGCTACATTACAGAATCTCTGTGAATACATGGGTAGAGCCAGAACCATAGATGACAGTTGAGTTTGACAGGTTTAATAATAATAATAATTATTATTATTATTAATAATAATACATTTTATTTAATAGCGTCTTTCAAGGTACTCAAGGACACTGTACAGTAAACATAAAGTACAAACATAAATTATTAATTAAAACAAAATCAAAGGAAATAGTAATAATGTTGGTAATAATAATAAAAGATGATGATAATAATATTAATATGAACAATAATTTGGCAATAAGATTATAACACAAAATAACAGGACCATTCATAGAATAGATTTAAAATAATAAATGAATAATGAATAAATAATACATTTTTAAAATAAATGCAGGATGAAAGAAGAGCACAGCATTCCAAGACAAACACTTGCTACCCACAGTAAAATTTGGTGGTGGTTCCATCAGGCTGTGGGCCTGTGGCCAGTGCAGGGACTGGAAATCTTGTTAAAGTTGACAGTCGCACGGATTCCAGTCAGTATCAGCAGATTCTTGCGAATAATGTTCAAGAAGACAAGACAACAACCCTAAACACTGCTCAAATTCTACTAAGGCCTTTATGCGGAGGAACAAGTACAATGTTCTGTAATGGGCATCTCAGTCCCCAGACCTGAATATTACTGAAAATCTGTGGTGTGATTTAAAGCGGGCTGTCCATGCTCGGGCTCCATCAAACTGGACTGAACTGGAGATGTTTTGTAAAGAAGAATAGTCAAAAATACCTTCAACCAGAATCCAGACCCTCATTGGAAGCTACAGGAAGAGTTTAGAGGCTGTTATTTCTGCAAAAGGAGGATCTACTAAATATTGATGTAATTTTTCTGTTGGGGTGCCCTAAGTTATGCACATGCCTACTTTTGTTTAAGTAATTATTGCACTTTCTGTAAATCCTATGAAGTTCATTTCACTTCTCAAATATCACTGTTTGTCTGCTATACGATATATTTAACTGAAATTGCTGATCCGAACAACCAATGATTTATAAAGGAAAATCTTGAAAATGATCAGGGTCCAAACTTTTTCACATGACTGTATACTCCATAAACTGAACTGGCTCCCAGTTCATTTTCGTATCCAATTTTAAATTATCGTCCTTGTTTTTAAATCCCTCCACAATCTGGCCCCTCCCTCTATCTAACCTCCTAACTCCATACCAGCTGCCCGTAGTCTTCTCACTGATGCACATCTGTGGACCATCCCTCAGTCTAGACTCTGCACATGGGTTTAGGGCTTTCACTGTTGCTGGTCCTAAACTATGGAATGCCCCATTTCACTCTCGTCAATGCTCAAATTTGTCCACATTCAAAAAAAATTAAAAAGCCCACCTTTTTACCTAGCTTATCCCAATTCCTGAATCCAAATTCATTGTTTCTCTCTCATTTTTTATATTATTTTATTTATTATTTATTTTTATTTTATTTATTTTAAAAATGTATTATTTATTCATTATTCATTTATTATTTTAAATCTATTCTATGAATGGTCCTGTTATTTTGTGTTATAATCTTATTGCCAAATTATTGTTCATATTAATATTATTATCATCATCTTTTATTATTATTACCAACATTATTACTATTTCCTTTGATTTTGTTTTAATTAATAATTTATGTTTGTACTTTTATGTTTACTGTACAGTGTCCTTGAGTACCTTGAAGAGACGCTTATTAAATAAAATGTATTATTATTAATAATAATAATTATTATTATTATTATTAAACCTGTCAAACTCAACTGTCATCTATGGTTCTGGCTCTACCCATGTATTCACAGAGATTCTGTAATGTAGCGTCAGAGCAAGTAGCGTTTCCCCCTAGTGGCGGCCAACGCACATGTCATGCAGTGTTTGGAAATTTTGGGCCGTCTGTCAAAGTCCTGTGTCTCAGGACAGACCAATCACAATAGCCGTCATCCTCAGGTTCCCTCCCCCATTAGTCCACATTCTCCGCGCGAGCAGAAAGTCAACTCCCGAGCGAGCAGAGTGGTTTTGTCCCACATAAGAGGGAGTTTCTCTGCTCGCGCAAGAGCTGCTTCTACTCTCGCGAGCGTGTTTCTTTGCTCACGCGCGCAGTTCTCCGTCTCGCGCGAGCGTGTTTCTTTGCTCCGCGCACAGCTCTTTCGGCAGGCACGAGTAGTTTCGGGCGCCCGCAGCAGTTTCTGAACAGTTCCTGCACCTCGCATAGAGTTTCTATGCGCGTGTTACTTTGAAATTAATCTGACGCCATGGGCGGAGCATATTCAACTTTTCCACTCAGATTTTAGCGTTTTTAAGCCTCAAAATCGCCATCACCGTCTAAACGAAAGGCACTTCCAGTAAAATATTTTGTAGTTTTAACCCGTAAGCTTTCTCGTGTAAACAGGCCCTAAGGTGATTCTTGGAGATTCCTTCCAGCGATGGCGCGACTGAAGCAGACGAAGGGTCTAAAGATTGACGCGTTGGTCGAAGAATTACTTCTGAACAGGAAACTTCAACAGTGATTCTGTAAACGAGCATGATTTCTAGAGTAAGGAGGAGGCGTTTCCACATTTTGAACATTTTGAAAAGGACAAACAATCGCTGTGTTTCTCTTTCCTTTGAAAATCCTCGATACAAACTTTAACACGAGTCTTAAAACACTCCACTGTTGGGGCTATTCAGACGTGGCGCCGGCCACAGAGAAGCCCTTGTCCCCCCCTGGTTTTAAGTCTCACCTTGGGGCTTGCTCTCCTCCAGGAAAGTTACATCTTACACCTTTAAATGCCTTTTACATTCGGCTAAACTCAGTGAAGGCCTCTCTCCTCGCCGACGCCCCCTCCTGTGTCCCTGAGCAGCCTGCGCAGAGGAACCTTGAGCGACGGGCCTCTGGAGTTTCATATCTGAGAGTGAAACATCACCGCTCACATCTGCACAGCGTGAAATCTCCGCCGTGTCCTCGAGAAGCCCGCCTGTTACCGTGGAGACAAGGATACACTAATACGTCTGTGAGTTTCATAAAACAGAAGAAAAATATGTCAGTGTCGTTAATTTGGTTCAGTCAGTGTGAGCAAATATTAAAAACAGATGTCGTTTGAAGGTAATTGGCCGCCGGCGTCTGACAATCTGTTGTATGTAGAACTTTTTCACAACGTCCGGAAGTGCCGCGTTGTAAATCTCTGCCGTATTCTCCACCAGCTTCATAAATCTGCCCCCATCACTAAATCTCCAACCAACAAGGTCCACAAAGGAGAAACATTCTTCATGAAGAATTTATCCACAACGATCAAGGGAAGAAAGACGAAAAGGACAACGATTAGCATCAGTGAACTACTGAGCAAAAGTAACTCATTAATAAGTGACTTGTTCACACAGACTGATTCTAATTAAAAATGTATTTCATGATGTTAGATATTAGCACAGATAAATTAGTGCAGTTTGAATGTTACAGGCCTGAAAATGAGCATAAGGCAAAACAAAACGCAACGACATAAGTCCTTTAGTATAAATACTGACGTGTGCGAGTCGAGTAAGGACAACGATCATCCCAGCCCGAGGTGACCCAGTTTTTAATGGACATACAGTTGTGTTCATAAGTTTACATCCCCTGGTAGAACTGATGATTTCTTGGTCCAGAAGCTGCACATGGGACGTACTTGGATATTTCAACATGATAATGATCCAAAACACAAAGTGGAGCTGTCACCGGCTCCAGCAGAATAAAGTGAAGGTTCTGGAGTGTTCGTCTCTTCTGACCTCAGTATCACTGAGCCTCTGGGCAGATTCAAGCTGCAGTTCAGACAAGAGCCCAAGAATTTACAGGAACTGGAGCCTTTTGCCCAGAAGAATGAGCAGCTTTATCATCAGAGAAAAGAACACATCCACAACTATCACAGAAGACTCCAGCTTCACTGGGTCATTTGTGTAGATTCTGTTCTCATTAGGATTTAAAAAGTTGTTTGAGAATAAATGGCTTCAAGCACTAACCATGAGTGAAAGAAAAGTTTTTGTGTTATTATTCATATTCTCTGAAAGATGGACAAGAAATCAATCAAATTCTGCCAGGATCTGTAAACTTATGAGCACAACTGTATCGTTTGTTTGTTGACCAAGAACTGACCATAAACATCTGTCCTGCAGAGCTGTAATCATTTAGTTGGTTAATAGGTCTTGGTCAATCAAAAGTTTTAACGAATTATTAATCTTAACTTTTAATTATTTCTTCAGGATTATCAGGATACCGGTGCAGACGTCTTTTAATGGAGTTGATGTGTCTGACTGAGGAAGAGTTACTGTAAAATTCCAAACAAGAGCTGTGGTGTTTATTTGTTTCAATCACTTAACATCATTCATATTCTCTGAAAGATGGACAAGAAATCAATCAAATTCTGTCAGGGTCGGTAAACTTATGAGCACAACTGTAGGTAGAATACTTACATTTGAGGTGTTGTTTTAATATTATGCCTCAAAATGGGCATTAGCGTTAGCATTGAGACACAAACATGTCTCTTTCTAAACACAGACGTGTCCATTGCCTTAACTTTAATCGTGCTCTTTTTAACATGTTGTCACTGACATCACCCACAGCTCCCTGTTCACTGCCTTATCTTGAAATATTTATTCATTTTAGCACAATTTGGCAAAACCCACATATCTGAGCAGTAAAATCAGACAGGAAGTAGTGACGCTCGCACTGAAGTTACCCGACTGTGCACAGAATTAATCCTCTAAACTCTCTGCTGTTCTAAATCTGTGCTGTTAGTGCTGACAGTTCTGTGCCAGCCTGAGTCCCCCAGTCTGTCACCTCACCTGTGGAGTGCAGACACAAACACGGTGCATTGTGGGTATTGTAGTCCTGTGGAGGCTCATCCGTCAGCGCCGCTCCCGCTGTCATCATCATTACCGGCCCCATTACCGTAATGGAGCCGCTCCGCCGCGCCCGTCGGTACGCGGCATTAGCGCGGCGACATCAGTCATCGCCCGGCGCGTCCGAGCGCGAGGCCGGTGACATCATCAGTCATCGCCACGGCAACACAGACAGCCTTTAAAGAGAGGTGTTAGTTAGAAATCGATTTTTTGGGGGGAGCTTTTTGCCGTGTTTTAATGTCGTTCCTTAATCAAAAACATGTCTGAAAAGGTTTTATGTCGTCCATGCGTGTTTGAGTAATTTAGGGATCTCCTCATGGGCCTATTCAGTGTTTACCACAGACTAAGCAGCATTCTGTGGCGATCAGACGGCGATGTCGGAGTGTAACGTGCACCAGTACTTTGCTCATAAAAATGATGCTAGAGGAAGACTTGTATTTTAAGTTTTATGTTAAGAATTACTTACTCAAACAGATGTTATAGTTTAGTTTTTACCTGAACTTTAGATTCTTTGACATTCAAGGAGTAAATTATATATATAAAAAACAAAAACAAAATCTTCAGGTTGTTATTTCAAATACTTATCTCAAGACGTAGCTCAACCAATTGTTAACTTCTTTCTTTGTATTTAACTTTTTTTTGGTAAAACAAAATAAACAGTAACAATTATATAACAATTATATACTACAAATAAAATACTATAATAAGACATAAGAAACTACTAAAAGTCCAACAAGGCAACAGCATTGGCCTATTTGGCCCCAACACGCTCACAGTTGATGGATTTTCATTCTTTTTTTGTTTGGTCGTCATAATTACGTGGCTGCTGCATCTCTATAATGATATTTTGAACTTTCATTGATAATTTGAAACAAAAAAAAAAAAATCCTACATACAACCTTTAACCCTTTAAACGCCGGGTGCACGTGTATATTTTGATGAATAACCGCCGGTTCCAAATAAACGCTGAGTCTAAAACAAATAAAGGAAGAAGACGTGAGCACTGACGCTGCACGTTTTTCTTCTTTACCTGTTTTGTTTTGCTTTGTTTTTACATAGCCTATTGTGCTTTCTTTCAGTCTTTGACCACATTGTTGATCGGCATGGCTCCGGCGCAGCGAAAAAATAAAAAAATACGACTTAAAATTTAAACTTTCTGGAGGAGAATATTACTTCAGTTTGGCAATTCGGAGGAAGCAGCGATGTCTTCATGGCTGTTGTGGCGTAAGAGGAAAGTTGTGGCAAAGGGGATGAGGCGGCAGAAATCGTGCTGACAAGCTAAAGGCAAAGTAGTCACCAGGCCATCATATAACGGCGACGCCAACTCCGAGGTGTGCTGTAAAAACTGTAAATTATAGTCATACGCTGCAGTGTCACTGGTGATCCTTGTGGCTTTAAATGTTTTTGACTAATATAGCTTTTTCCAAACAATAAAAAGATACCATAGATGAATAAAAATGTTACGTGTTAACAGTTAATACCCCACAGAAGTATAATAGCCCCTCTTTAAGCAGCATAGACCCTCGCCTGGATCATCAGCGAGACCAGTGAGCCGTAACCGAGTGTTTTATCCGATTCCAGCCTCAGAACGGAGGGGGCGACATCAGATCACGCAGAGTTCAAGAGGAAGGACAATTATCCAATCAGGACGCAGAATGAGCCTCGCATCAGGCCGTCGCTTGAGTTGCCAGTTTCTGTGCTGAAATCCAGTGTGTTTAAACCTAAAAAAACAAGGCAGGTTTATTTGCATAGCACAGTTTTGTACACAAAGTAATTCAAAGTGATATACAGAAGAAGAAATAACATAACATTACATTTAAAAGGCAAGAGTGCAGAGTTAAAAACCTTATTCTCTTCTGATTCAGAGCGCTCAGGGAGGGAACTCTGGAGGTTCTGAGCTTCGCATGAGTCTGTCCATAAACTGAGAACGAGACAGACTTGGATGCGTCTCTATCTGCAGGTTAAGGCTCTGGAAACACAGGTTCAGTCGTGATTGTAGAACCTTTTACCTAAAACAGTAACGGTGGAGGCGACATACAGCCATTAAATTGTATCTGCCAGTGGTTCTCAACCTTTTTCTTCACCTGTTTTACCCTTGGATACGTTAGCGACCTTAGTGTCCTGCTCCCACCTGAGAAGCTATTGTCTTTCCTTATGAGGAAATAGTTGTGCTTTCTGGTTAATAAAAAACAAAGCAATGGGGCAACAGTACAACCCAGCTCAGCTAGGGTCAGGGAAGTAACAAAAAACAAGATGTAAAATGGTATAAAATAAGTAATAATTTAATGAGCAGGAATGGAAAAGTAAATTAAACAAGAGAGATCTAGAAATATTTTCGGACACAGTAATTTACAAGATTTTAAACAAGAATAACAAAGGTCAAGATTAACTACGAAAACTAATTGCACAAAACAGGACTTGACAAACAAACACAGAGTCAGTACTGACAAAGAGCGTCTCAGAAACAGAATCACCACAGTGGCAGAAAACGAGAACAGACGACAGACCAAAGCGGTGCCTCTTTTACAGCGTCGTACAGAAACACAATGACACACAAAGACCAGCGGCCACAAACAAGTGCAAATGATCTCCTTAAACGGGGGGCGGAGTGGCTTCAGGTGAGGTGGGATTGGCCAGGTGTAGATTTTCCCCACCCATAGACCTTTTTCCACAACGGACGGAAGTGTCACGCTCTTCGGGTTTATAGTTTTCTCTGGTAAATGTGTGCGTAAATGTCTGGCGTGTTCTCCACCAGCTTCATAAATCTGCCCCATCACCAAATCTTCAACCAACAAGGTCCACAAAGGAGAAACATTCTTCATGAAGAATTTATCCACAACGATCGAGGGAAGAAAGACGAAAGCTTAAAGGAAACAATGATGAGCAATAGTGAACTACTGGGCTAAAGTAATTCATTAATAAGTAACTTGTTCACGCAGACTGATTCTAATTAAAAATTGATTTCATGATGTTGATATTAGCACAGATAGATTAGTGCAGTTTGAACGCTACAGATGTTCACAGATTACATGTCTCACATTTAAACTGCACAAATCTGTCTGTGCAAAAATCGACATCGTGGAGTCGATTTTCAACTTGAATTGTAGAATCAGTCTGAGTGAACAAGTTCCTTCTGTTTTCTTCAGGACCAGAATGTTAGTGCTGCTCAGTCGTTGTTTCCTTTAAGCTTTCGTCTTTATTCCCTTGATCGTTATGGATAAAAATTGGATAAAAAGAATGTTTCTTCTTTCTGGACCTTGTTGGTTGAAGAGTTGTTGATGGGGCAGATTTATGAAGCTGGGGGAGACATTTACACACACTTTTACCACAGAAAACTGTTAACTGGAAGCTCCGCAACCCGACAGCGTGACAAAAAGGTCTATGGGTGGGGCAAATCTACACCTGGCCAATCCTGCCTCACCTGAAGCCGCATCTCCCCTGTTTAACCCTGTAAATTACCGTGTCTGTAAATATTTTAGATCCCTCTTGTTTAATTTACTTTTACATTCCTGCTCATTAAATTATTTTAATTATTACGCCAGACATTTACACGCGCATTTACCACAGAAAACCATTAAACGGAATTTCCGCAACTCTACAGCGCGGCACTTCCGGTCGTTGGAACCAGAAAGCAGTGACTCGCCCTGGTAGAGGTGGGAAACCAGACTTCGGATCAGGTGTAAGGACGGGCTGCATGGGGAAGACAGGAAATTGTTGCCACATTTACAAGTTTAACAAAACTATAAACAAAAGGAGAAAGAGCTAAAGCCCTGGGGTTAGGGTGCCCACTGATCCAAAGGTTGACAGCTTGAATTCCACATTTTTAGTGGTTTTCTGTTGTGCGCTGACACGGTTTTAGCTTTTAGTTTCATTTTTTCAGTTTTAGCATTTTTATTCACTGCTCTTTTTACCTGTAGCACTTTGAGATTATTTGATGTAAAGTGCAATATAAATAAAATGTATCATTATATTATTATTATTCACTTTTCGTCATAAACATCATTGGTTGAGCGGTCAGATCCACAGTTTGGCGATGCGATTCCAGCTCCCACAGACGAATGCTGTTGTTGTGTCCTTGGGAAGGACTCTTGGCATTTACCGTGTTTAAAAGTGTTTTGGTTATAAAACTTACAGAAGCAATTCATATTCCGCCTTTTATCAAACTTGACACAGTCCAGTACCTCTGGAGCGTAAATGCAGATACAGCGTTACATAAATGTTCCCATCTGCCTATAATTATCACTTCAATGCAATTTTTCACATTCTCAAGGCTTTCTTCTTTGTTTTGTAAATGAAATATTGAGATGAGCAAACCCGCAGCCCAGCCTCGGGCCTCACAGGGCGCACATCAGCACACACTCATTTACTGTTGGTTATTAGGCGCATTACATATTCATTCATGTTGTTCTCATCTGAAAATCTCATTAAATTTTCAAATAAACGCGATCGGAATTAATTATTAAAGCTGATATTATGCCTTCATCTGGCCTCGTCTGAATTTAAATCATTTCTATTTCAGTTGTTCATTTAATAACCTGGCACCTACGATGTGGTCTGATATGCAGGCAGGAAACTCGGGTTATTGCTGTTGTGTGGTGTGTTTAAAATAACAGCAAAACATGCAAGAAGACGGTCTTTGTTGGTTTATTACGTTTGCACCGGTAACAAACGATCCCACTACTGACGGACAGAGTTTCTGCTGCAGTGAGTGCAGTAGTGACGGGTCGGTCGCGAACGAAACAGCTCTTAGAGGCGGCTCTTTGAAGTGAACGATCTTTTTGGGAGCAGTGTTTTGTTTTTTTTCTTTCTCTCACCCTCTCTGTCTCACTTCTTTCTCTTCACGCCACACGAGCTGTTTATTTCAGCGCTTATACCGTATGCAAATGAGCCATGCGGTTTTAAGTTTCGTTTCTGTAGAATGTCAACAAATGTGCACAAAGCTGCATTAAACACATTATTACTCACTGTATGGACCTTTTTAGGGCGGAAGTGATTTTAAAAAGCTGCACGCGCATTTTGGCAACAGAAGTGTAATTGTTCCCCGTTCATTCTGATTCATTCAGACTGAACATCGACAGAAGAAGACGAACATAAAAACATTTCCAGCACCAAAATATCTGATTGTTCTGTGTGTGGTTGTCAGAATAGATATTCTACCGTCGGACTAAAGTTTTAAAGTTTTACTCACTAATCGCACGAGGATCCGACAGTCGGACACTGTCAAAGCTCAGCTTGTTGAGGAAATATTCTCGATCTTCCTTTCGATAATCCTTTCACAGAGCTCGACAAACTGCTGAGTTCTGCCGTACACTTAAAGGGTCTATGTGTTGAGTGGAGTACCGAAAATGTCTGTAGAGCAGTGGTATTTTTTACATTTTAAGTGGAGTGAATAAATAAAAGCAGATTTATTTCAACATATATAAATAAAAACAAGTTTTTTTTACATTAGTAATTCATTTTGTGCATAACTTTATATTGTTGTTAATAATAAATTAATGAAAGCAACAAAACAACCTGAAGAGCCGCTTGGGAGCCGAAAGAGCCGGCTCTTTTTAGTGAGCGGAGCCCAAAGAGCCGATTCTCTAAAAAGAGGCAAGGCAAGTCTATTTGTATAGCACAATTTGTACACAAGTGCTTTACAGAACAAGAAATACAGCAAAATTACAATACAAACAAATCAAACCATAAATAATTATCATAAAATTTTTAAAATAGAGCGACATTAAATTAGATAGAATTAGAGAAGAGAAGAAAAGAGAAGAGAGAAGAGCCAGAATTCCCATCACTAGAGCCCAGAGACATGAGGTAACAGGACGTAAATACTGTCAGAGGTCCAAGTCTTTTCCGAAGAAAAATTTTGATCCATTTGGCTTTCTTAGGTCAGAGGTAACACTTTTACATGAGCATCTGCGTACAGGGCAGGATGATCCAACAATTAACAGGTGAAAAATCGATATCTGGCACCGTTAACTCTCTATAACTTTCCTGTGAGACTAAAGGATTAGACAGGATAGTGGCTTTTAATACTTGGCAAAGGAGAGAATTCAAATTTGTCGCCTGGACAAAGTTTATTTCGCTCATCCAAGCTGCTTCTTCAGTTCTGGTCAGCTTTTAATACTTCTTACTTCTTACTGTGTGTCCTGGATAACGGTCTGGTCACGTGATTCTGGCGTTTGGGTAAAAAAATTCTGCAAAACTCTGATAAGACTTGATTTCTGTCATAAATAATGATCAGATCAGACTGACACAAGTGTTTATGGACTAATAATAATCAGACGAGTTTTTGTCACACTGGATTTCATGTAAATGGACTGGATTATTTGCTTTTTGTCTGAAATGTGGAAATTAACACCGCTAACACCATAACGGTTTATTTAGTCACGATTTATTCAGAATCAGGATCTCCAGAGCCATAAACCGGCGCTTTTATCTGCTTCATTCAGTCGGGTTGTGTCCAGTTAAACTCCTGTCGCTGTTTTCCCGACTCTCGCTCTCGTGACCGCCGATGCCCACGACTTTTCAAGGTGCGTCGTGGGAAATTTTGAGAGCATTTTTTCACCAACTGGACATTCACACACCCCTGAAAATGACCCGTAAATAGTGCACTAAGTAGGGAATAGTGTGGACATTCGGACCCAGCCTGAAGTCACTGCAAAGCATCAGTTGTAAAGGACGACGATACAGGCTCACGTCATAAACCAGGAAGACGTTTGGAGGCATGCACATGATGACTCCCGCTGTAGTTCCCGACACTGGGCATGTGACAAAACTGTGGATTCAGCAGCAGCGTCCGCACAATCTGCCAAAGCTTTCCACGGGGGATGGGACTCGAATCGAATCTTCGATGCCAGTCACAGACGGCTAAAAACTAATAAAGGCTGCAAGTTCTTTGTCGAAAAGTACATGTTTGGCTACTAGGGAAATGTTTTAGGGGCCCCAGTATCTCAGTTGGTAGTTGGTTTGTTCACTGACCCACAATTCACGGTTCGGTTCGTATTGCGGTTTAAGGTCGCAGTTTTCGGTTCTGTACGGTTATTTTTACTTTTAATCTTGTACCCAAATGGGAATCTCTATAGTAACAGATAGGACCGACCATCAGAAACAGAATCAAGTATAGATTAACGAGCAAATCTCAGTTCATTAAATTACAGTTAATGTTAATCTCACTCTCAGTGTGTTCACATTCATTTCACAACACTACTATTTACAGAGGTGCAAATAACACTGTTCAAGTAGTACATAAACAATAGCAGGTTGCACTGGAACACTAATCACATGGGTTTAAGAATAACTCTTAAATGGCACTAACCAAGCCATATAAAAAGCCTACAGTGGCCTGTAATGGGCGACATTAGCATATGAATGTACACTGACAATCAGCAAGTAAAACCAGGTAACAAGTGTAAGATGTGAGCGGCGTTTTGCTGCTAATGCTAATGTTGCGTAACAAACACAAACAAACTCACCAATCCCACGTTGTAATCTCTGCACAGCCAGAACTCCTCTAAAAGCGCAAGGTGCAGTTCTAGTTTTAGAGCGAATAATATTTTAAAGTCGAGTAGAAGCAGAGCAAAGAATTAGAGGAGGCTCGTCGGACTGGGATTACTCACCCGCGAGGCAGATGCAGGAGGAGAAAGAGCAGGCTTGTTGTAAATCACTTTGAGCCTTGAAGGTGGAAAAGCACTGTATAAAAGTGTGACCATTCACCAGTACCATTTACACATTTTTATATATTGTTTATTTATTATTAACATTATGAAAACTGAGGTACGGTTGGAATTGTTGATGAGCCGAACATAACGGAACGCTGCAGTGACATGGAGATGAAGAAAACTGGGACATTTTCTAATTTTTCCTACAATTTGTCAGATTTACGACCGTGAACAGAGCCCAAAGGAAGTTGTCATCACATCTTTCCAAATGTCTTCCTGGTTTGTGACATAAAGCGTAAATAGAGCCTATTATCGGATTCTTACTGACAGTTGTGGCTTGTTGTCGTCTTCCTCTTTTTCTTTGTTTCATTCCTTCGACTTGTGACCATTTACTAGTACCAGTAGATTAATGCAATCCCTAACACGATTTTTTTTTTTTTAGTTGCGATTAAAGTTCGCCAGCCTTTTGTCCCTTCTAACGCGATGATCAGCTCTGGTTCAGTTGGAGCGGGAAGTAGTGTTCGGTGCTTTCCCCGGGAAGAACCAAGTGCGCAGAGGACGGACTCTCAGAATAAGTTATAATGAACCAAATTGGGTTTGTGCTACTGTCCATATGCACCACCGTGGAACCAGCCGTGATCCTCAAGCACGGAGAACCAGAGCAGCCCAGACCTGTGGTCCACAGCCTGGACCTGTGGTCCACAGCCCAGAACTGTGGTCCACAGTACGTTTTCACTTTCGCCACATGGATCCAACGTGCTCGAAGGATGGAACAAGACCAAAGACCAGATCCCGGGCCCGTCCTGAGGGGCCCCGGGCCCGTCCTGAGGGGCTGCGCTCTGCGAGTCTTTATCACTGTTACCCAAACCCAGAGCTTCTGCTCCGGATCATGTGCAGTGAGTTGTGCACAAAGTTCTAGGAACAGAGGTACAGGGAACGTCGGGCTGACCCCAAAATGGGCGGATCATGGATAAACATTGATGAAACGTCAATCGGACCAATTTTGGTTTGTTTGCTGGTGTGAATGGACCACACTGGAGCCTATAGGCTACATAATCACAATTTAATTGCCTGGTGCGGACCAAATAATCAAACTAGCGGTGTGAAAACGCCCTAAGTTACACCTCCAAGCTAAACACTCAGGTGCAGCGACCGGAGCGTCTCGGCCATGAGCCTCAGATCCGACAAACGACCATTTCAGACCCGTCGATGATCACACGTCAAAGAAAATAACGAGTAATAAATAGAATTGCTTTACGTTATGGCTTTAAAACTGTCTGTGATTAATTGTGATTAACTATGGAATTTCTGAGATTAATTGCGCTTAAAAAAAATGAATAGTTTGACAGCCCTAATTTTAATACATTTTTATATATTGTTTATTTATTATTAACATTATGAAAACTGAGGTACGGAACGCTATTTTTTTTATTGCTTATTCTTCCTACATTTTGTCAGACTTACGACCAAGAACAGAGCCCACCAGAAGTTGTCTTTCCAAACGTCTTCCTGGTTTGTGACGTAAACGTGAGTAGAGCCTGTTATCAAATTCTTACTGACAATTGTGGCTTCTTATTGTCGTTGTCGTCTTCCTCTTTCTTTGTTTCCTTCCTTTGAGGTGGGGCCATAACACCCGATTTCCGTCTGATACCACAGAACCCGTGTAATATATACATCTTCGTCTCATGTGAGTTTTGCTGCAGCAGCTGTGGACCGCGGTGCGTTCGAGATGGTCGTTTTTTTCTCCATTTTTCTCCGTTCTTCTCAGACGAATCCTCCGGCGTATTCTCCACGCAGCATTTTGTTCCTAGAGTTTCAGTATTAATGACCAAACCTGCGGTAAACCTCAGTCTATAGAAGCTGTACCATGCCCGGGAGAAGCGCCTCGGGGAGGGGGAAGTCCTTACACAGACAGAGGAGAGGGACTGCAGCTGGAGCTGGGTTTGCATCAGACAGAGGAGGGAGAGCTGCAGGTACAAAGAACAGTTTAGAGGACGTTCACAGGGCCTCAGTGAATGAGAATGAGCGACGTGCAGCCGGCGCGCGGTACTCGGATACATTTACTGAGTAACTTTTTACAGAAATTGTACTTTTAAGGACACTTTTCGAGAAATTGTACTTGTCAGAGTACTTTTCTAGTAGCATAGTTTTATTCCTTCTTCAGTAAGATTTGTATTGAAGTTACAATACTTGAGTTAAAATTGTGGTTCCTCTTCCCGCTGTGATTTAGTAGTAGTTGCAGTAGTAGTAGTAGTAGTGATAATAGTAGTAGTAGTAGTAACAGTAGTAGCAGTAGTAGTGGTAGTAACAGTAGTAATAATAGTAATAGTAATAGTAATAGTAGTAATAGTAACAGTAGTAATAATTGCAATAGTGGTAGTAATAATAATAATAATAATAATAATAATAATAACAATAATAATAATAATGTAGTAGTAGTAATAATAGTAATAGTAATAGTAATAGTAATAATAGTAATTGCAATAATAATAATAATAGTAGTAATAATAATAGTAGTAATGGTAGTAATAATAATAGTAATAGTAGTAATAATAATAATAGTAGTAGTAGTAAGTAATAGTAGTTGTAGTAGTAGTAACAGTAGTCATAGTAGTTGTAGTAATAATAATAATAGTAGTAGTAGTAGTAGTAGTAGTAGTAGTAGTAGTAGTAGTAGTAGTAGTAGTAGTAGTAGTAGTAGTAGTAGTAGTAGTAGTAGTAGTAGTGGTAGTAGTAGTAGTAGTAGTTGCAGTAGTAGTAGTAGTAGTAGTAGTAGTAGTAGTAGTAGTAGTAGCAGTAGTAGTAGTAGTAGTAGCAGTAGTAGTAGTAGTAGTAGTAGTAGTAGTAGTAGTAGTAGTAGTAGTAGTAGTAGTAGTTGCAGTAGTAGTAGTAGTAGTAGTAGTAGTAGTAGTAGTAGTTGCAGTAGTAGTAGTAGTAGTAGTAGTAGTAGTAGTAGTAGTAGTAGTAGTAGTAGTAGTAGTGGTAGCAGTAGTAGTAGTGATAATAGCAGTAGTAGTAGTAGTTGCAGTAGTAGTAGTAGACGTAGTAGTAGTTGCAGTAGTGGTTGCAGTAGTAGTAGTAGTTGCAGTAGTAGTAGTAGTAGTAGTAGTAGTAGTTGCAGTAGTGGTTGCAGTAGTTGCAGTAAAGTCCCGTCTTATCTTATCTTGTTTATTGTCATTAGGGATGTAACGAGATCCAAATCTCTCTGTACGATATTTTCACCATAAACATCTCACCAAATTTATTGCGATATTTTGTGGAGGAATCTGCTCCTTTTTCCTCTAAAAATGCTTCACAAGAGCCAAAGAATGAAGAAGAACAGTTATTTCTTCATGTCGTCTGCACTGAAACGGAGCAAAGGATCATGGTCTATGTAGTTCCCTCTGTTTTTTTTAGCAATTTCTGCATCAGAACTGTTCATTTAAGCAAAGAGACTTGGGATTTGATATATTGTGATGCTCCACGATGTTATTGTGAGACCTTTGACGACACGATATCACCAGATTTACGTTATTGTTGCGTCCCTTTTCTAAAATCATCACTTGTTCCATAAACTAATCCCTCGAACAGAATTACAACCCCTTTTTTTCATAGCTCTTATCTTCATTTTTTAAAAAGATGCCAGTTCTTCTCAGATTAGACGGACTCTTTCTGCTCGAATAACTCCTGTAAACACAGAGGAACAGAAGATTATACGCCTTGTACTTAATACGGCTCTACTCAAGAAACGGAAGTACTTTTAGCTCAACAAAAAGAGGATTTGTTGGCGCATAGTAATTCGCATGATTAATAGTCCTGATGATTTGCACATTTGTGTTTCTTGCAGCGCTCCTTTGTGTCCATTTTTGAACATACCGTGTTTTTTGCAGGATGTAATGTTCTGTCCTTCAGATGACATTCACTTTAAACTATCAGTCAGATGTCACGTCCCCAAAGCGACTCTTTAACTCACTCTTACACGGGGCATTTATCGCGCAATTGGTGAACGGGAAATGTCAGAATAGAGCAGAATTTACAAAAGCTGCAGCAGTTTCTTCTTAGACTTTGACAAACTTTACTGATCCACAAGGGAAATTACTCGGACACAGTAGCTCACACATCACATTTATAGTACAAAAATATATATATAAAAATTTCTGATAAACTTCCAAATAAGAAACTTGGTGATCTGAGATTTCTCTTCGGTCTGTGGGTTTGTGTATTTAAAAAATTTGTTTTATCCACCTGTTTGTCCTTCTTTGGGTAATTTCTTTACAGGGGAAATGATGTAGTTCACTTCAAGACCAGGTTTAGCCCTAGATTAGACCTGGAATAGTTCTGGTTTAGTCCTAGATTAGACCTGGAATAGTCCTGTTATAGACCTTGTTTAGCCCTAGATTAGACCTGGAATAGTCCTGTTATAGACCTTGTTTAGCCCTAGATTAGACCTGGAATAGTCCTGTTATAGACCTTGTTTAGCCCTAGATTAGACCTGGAATAGTTCTGGTTTAGCCCTAGATTAGACCTGGAATAGTCCTGTTATAGACCTGGTTTAGCCCTAGATTAGACCTGGAATAGTCCTGTTATAGACCTGGTTTAGCCCTAGATTAGACCTGGAATAGTCCTGTTATAGACCTGGTTTAGTCCTAGATTAGACCTGGAATAGTCCTGTTATAGACCTGGTTTAGCCCTAGATTAGACCTGGAATAGTCCTGTTATAGACCTGGTTTAGCCCTAGATTAGACCTGGAATAGTCCTATATTAGACCTGGAATAGTCCTAGATTAGACCTGGAATAGTCCTATATTAGACCTGGAATAGTCCTAGATTAGACCTGGAATAGTCCTGTTATAGACCTGGTTTATTCCTAGATTAGACCTGGAATAGTTCTGGTTTAGTCCTAGATTAGACCTGGAATAGTCCTGTCATAGACCTTGTTTGGTCCTAGATTAGACCTGGAATAGTCTTGTTATAGACCTGGTTTGGTCCTAGATTAAACCTGGAATAGTCCTGTTATAGATCTGGTTTGGTCCTAGATTAGACCTGGAATAGTTCTGGTTTAGTTCTAGATTAGACCTGGAATAGTCCTGGTTTAGTCCTAGATTAGACCTGGAATAGTCCTGTTATAGACCTGGTTTAGTCGTAAATTAGACCTGGAATAGTCCTGGTTATAGACCTGGTTTTGCCCTAGATTAAACATGGAATAGTCCTGTTATAGACCTGGTTTAGCCCTAGATTAGTCCTGGAATAGTCCTGTTATAGACCTCGGCCTCAGTCACAGTCCAGTTCAGAAATGTAGGAAAGTCCAGATACCCATAATATTTACTTAAGTACTTGAATTAAATTAAAACCTTGAATTAAAACCAACCATAAAGAATAAATTCAAAATGACAACACCCTGGACTTTAAACAGCACTTAACCTAATTTCCCCAAACCTGTGTGGAAAACTGTGCCACGCGGTGCCATGTAGGACACTTATTTCCACCAAACGTCTGCTAAAAGGAGCATATTTATCTGAATATTTCCCCATCACTGCTAACACGACTCCTCTCATCCATATCTGATTAATGCCGGTGCTAAAAATACGCCCCCTCCGCTCCGTCGCTACATTAGCCTCGTTAGAAATGCAAAACGCCCAATTAGCGCCTCAGTCCGGATCCGGCGACACGTTCCACCTGAAAACGCCTCAAAAGTGAGTGGCGAGCCCGGGGAGGGGGTCCATAAATCAGCGCCCGCACCTCCACCCTGCCCCAGACCGAGAGGGAAGAATAAGCACCACGCGGAATTACAGCCTCATTAAGTACGGCTAAAAATAAACACGAGCAGCCGAGCAGCTATAGGGGCCGTCTGAAGAGCGAGCGGTTTGGAGGGGAGCGCTGCACCTGGGGAATGCTAAAATAAGAAATAATTATCAGCTCAAATTCAGATGATTAAATCGTTCTTAGTTATTTCTGACGCGTTCACACTGCAAACGAGCATTTTCCAGCATAGTTAAACTTGCTTGAATTAAGCAGATTCATCTTACAAGATCAATTTTTTTACTTAATAAGATGAGATTTTTTTGCTTGTTTCCAGATATTCATCCTGATTTATCTTATCTCGATTTTACAACTTATTCTAAGCACTTTTTATATTAACTCAGTCCAGGTTAAGCCTCTTTAACTTCCTTCTCAAACCAATAAGGTGAAAAATCTTGCCTTAAATACTAGTGTTTTCTGCTTGGAACAAGATTCGTATTTCGTCTTGTTTTAAGAAAACTTGGTAAGTGAAAATTTCTCACTGCGCTGACAGATAATTTCACGTAAAATGAGCCATTTTTACCTCTAAATTGGTATTTTTCCTTATTTTTTGATCGGCCTTTTTTGCAGTGTACGATATTATTCAAGGTACGTCATCATTTTCTAAAGATTTCATAGGTAGATTTATGAAAACGACCAAGCTTTTCAATACTAAAATGATCTTTAAAGCTGTATCATGTAACTTTTCTGGTTATCTGCACGGAGATGTTATTGCTTTGCCCAGAATGTTTCACAGTGTGGCATTAAACTTACAGATTAAATACATAGCAGTTCGGTTTTGAGGCGAAAAACCTACAAAAACATGCGTTCTTATGATGAGTGGGGTTCGCCTCTCCATAGATCTGACCTGTCACTGTCTTGGTAAAGGGGTAAGACAGAGGCAGGGTCTGGTGCCTGAGCTCACCAGTTAATGTAGATTTGCAGTTTCTTTGAGTTTTTCCTTCCCTCCCTGTAAAACTCCTTACTCACTACTTTACATCGTGCCCTACTTCACTTATAGGCCAATTGCATCAGCAGAACTCTTCTCACTTCCTCTCTCTCTGGCGCCCTCTGCAGGTTCTGGTTTTAAGGTCCACTCATTTGTCCCAGTCCCCTGCATTTGACCCATTCTTCAGTGTCTCTTGGTCAGGTTAAGGGGAAACATGCAAACCCCACACAGAAACACCTGTGTGAAGTTGACCCCCCATCAAACACAAACCTGCACAAAAACTATGTCTAGCATTTGTGCTCCGATTGTGCTACAAAAGTTTAATTTGTGCTGTGTTTTGGAGATATTAACGATTCTGTTATAGGTCAAATTAGGATCCGTCAGCTGCCAGGAAGCTTCAAAATGCTCTAAAATCCCCAAAATGATGTCAGTCGTTTGTGCTTTTTTGTGCTGTAAAAAGTTTCATTTGTGCGATTCTGGCTCTTCAGATATCAGCAGCTCAGACTGTGGAAAAGTCTGTATTAGTATTTAGTTACTTGCTTTTTGGAGGCACGGTGGCTGATTGTTTCGCACTCACGCCTCTCAGCAAGAAGGTTCCGAGTTCGAGTTTGCATCTTCTGGACGGGTTTCCCCCCATCAAAAACACGCACTGTAGGTGTGAACGTGGTGTGTGCGTGAGTGATGGTGGTGGTCAGAGGACCTGCTGGTGCAGATTGGCTTGGCCCCAGGGCAGCTGTGGCTAGAACAGTAGTTTACACCAGCAGGTCTGGAGTGAATGAAGAATGCTCTGATAATAATGCTCTGTAAAGGGGCTTTGGGGACATGTGTCTGTGAAAAGCGCTATAGAAATAAACTTACTTACCTTTTGTAAGAGAATTCTCTTCTCTTGGCACCACTGGCACCACTGTCTAAACTGTGGTATATTACTGTCTACCTGGAGCCTTCGTAGTCTGACAACACTTGCTTTATAACCCTCCTCCTTTGGAAACAGGGTCAAGGGGCTTGAACACTTAAAGATCAGACTATGTTCTCTTTTGAAAATCATGTTCACTTTTCAAGTCCCTGGTTCTGTATTATTGATGGTAAATAAACTTCTCCTGCTTAAGACGTCCAGTTGGTCTCCAGACTTTTACTTCCACCCTTTCTCTGACAAGCTGAAAACTTCAACACTTTTGAGTCATATTTTATATAACGAAAATTGTCACAGCACATAATTCTGCATAATTTTCTCCCTTTTTGAGGCTATTTCACATTTTGAGGGAATGGATGATGTCACCGGCTGAAAATAAAACTGTTAATATCTTAAGAACCCTGACAGCATTAATGAAACTTTTTGCAGCATAAAACAGCACAAATGAAGCACAAGCGATTGACTCAATTTTGGGCATTTTAGAGCATTTTGAAGCTTCCTGTGGGGCTGGCTGACCCTAATTTAACCTATAAAAGAATCATTAATATCTCCAAAACTAAAACAGCACCAACGAAACTTTATGCAACACAAACGAAGCACAAACAATTGACATAGTTTTACGTAGGTGAGCGTTTGATGGGGGCCAACTTCACAGAGGTCACGGAAAGGCCTCATGTGTTCTGGGACTCGAACCCGGGACCTTCTCGTTATGTGACACTTCAGTTACAGACCCCATAGCATCAGCAGAACTCTTCTCACTTTCTTTTTCTTCTGTGTTTCTCTGGCTCCCCCTGCAGGTTCTGGTGTGGCACACTCGCACGGAAAAACCACACCTCGCCAACGAACCCAAGCATCGCAAAGACACTGTGGTCATCGAGGTTTGAGCGGCGAACGGGCCGCGAAATGGAGCGAAACGTGCCCGAAATCGACGTGAAAACAAGAAATCGAGACTTCAACTCGAATTTAAGTACATGGGTAATACGACTTTCCTACTGACCGATGGATTGTACAAAATTTACGCTTCAAACTTTTAAGAAACCGACGACAAAATGGACCGATCCATGTTAAAGACGCATTGTGGAACTTTTCTTTCGGGGAAGCTGCCACCTTTTCGTCTCGATGGATATGTTACTTACTCCTTTGCCTGGAAAATTCCACAGTATGACTTTAAAATGATCAACGCTGCATTAAATTAATTACCGGTGTTATTATTTCTGAACAAAAAAACACATTTTTGCTGTGAGCAGGGGTCGCCTCTCCGCAGATCTGACCTCCAGTTTGGCTTTGTGGCGTCCATGGAGACAGATAGGTTTAATGCCATGCTGTGGGACATTTCCGGCAAAGAAAAGTTACACAGAAAACCTTTAGAAACTTTGAAATGAACCTAAACAAACGGAAAATAACGCTTTGATACGGTATTGACTTTATGTGCACAGATCGTGACGTGAATTTCTGTCGGAAAGTGTTACAAAAACTGCACAGCGCCCCCACATGGACAAAACGGACGCTCCTTTCTCTCGTCTTTGGTTTGTCCGTGTAAAAATGTAATGCGTTCTGTGTGAAATCTCAAAGTGCCATGTGAATGAATTTCGTTTTGTCAAATGTTTGATTGTGCTTCACGTTTTAAGTTTCGTGGCTCAGGAAATGGTCCGACACTGGAAGATAAGGCACATCCGGGTGAAGTTTAAGTTATTTGTCCCGCTTGTCTGCGCTTTGGGTTAAACCACTGAGAACTTTGGACCGGATCTGAGCCAGGGTCTGATTTAAATGTTGACGGGGTAAACTGGAACACATCGACAGGGAGAACATGCAAACCCCACACAGAAAGGATGTAGGAACTGAACCAGGGACCTTCTGTTGAGAATCGATAGTAGGGAATTTGTCACTTTAAAACAGAGGAGAGCAGAATGTATTTTTATTAGGGATGCAAGGATACAGTTTTCCCACAATTCAATACGTATCTCGGGTCACGATATCGATTAAATTACGTTTTAAGACATGAAGTCTGCCTCAAGTGGAGGAGTTCCAGTATGTCGGGGTCTTGTTCACAGTGAGGGGAGGACGGAGCGTGAGGCTGACAGGTGGAACGGTGCAGCGTCGGCAGTGATGCGGTCGCTGTATCGGGCCGTTGTGGTGAAGATTTACCTCCGTCTACGTTCCTCCCCTCACCTATGGTCATGAGCTCTGGGGAATGACCCCCCCGGAGGAGCTGGAGGAAGTGTCTGGGGTGAGGGAAACCTGGGAGTCACTGCTTAGACTGCTGCCCGTGACCCGGCCCCGGATAAGTGGAAGAAAATGGATGAATGGACATGAAAAAAAATAATCTCATGTCATTTTTACTGCCAATGAGTATAATATAAAAACACTACGATGTTAATGGAACAAAATATACATTACACACAATACACTACAGCACAACTAGTGCAAAATTATAATTAAGTGAAGTGTTTTAGTTCATTTGGTTCAATTTGGTTCAGTGATTCACAGCGTTTTCATTCTGTCAGTCTACTCTTAATATAGACTGCTAGGGGAGCTGCACTGTCAGACTTTCCCTTTTTTAATGATGATTTGATGGTTTCTTTTCCTCCCGAGTCTGTCTCAATTTCTAAACTTATGAGATAGTCTGAGAAAAAGGCTGCGTCTATCGCGAGTCGCGTCGCATGTGCGTATAGGAGCGCATTTGATTACAGCCAAAAGCGATTCCAAAGTATTAAAAAGTTAATATCTTTGTCATTCTTGGGTCCATGAATGTAAAATAAGTGACAGATAAAGATAAGAAGATAAAACCCTCCTCTGTTAGAATGTTTCAGCTGTAAGTCCCTATGGAGCTGTTTCCTACTGCATCTGAGAGGAGGAACGCTGCGATAACTGTTTTCCTTTCGGCCCAAAATAAATGACAACATATCGACGCGCGTATCGACCAAACACGTGTATCGAATCGTGACACCAGTATCGAACGATTCAATATTATATCAAATATCATTGCATCCCTAATTTTTATGCAGACAGACAGACCGGTCCCTACTCCCTTCGTCTCTCTAAACACAAGCGTCCAGTCAGATATTTGTTTATTTCAGTGACGTATTTGAAACGAAGGAGCTCATTGGTCACTCATATTGAATCAAATCTCATTTCCCTCAGATGAACAGTCACTTTTGGGCTTTGCTCTTTGATTCTGCATTGCAACAGCTTGGCCAAAATGTAAGATATAAACACTTAAATCCATCCGAAAATGACTTAAAAGTAGTGAAATGATCTGTCTATGCAGCAAGATCATTTTACTTGACAAGTTCTCTTCAAATAAACAACCTCTAGACTAGAATGAAGGAGTCTTTGGTCTTGTAAGGTGATAATAAATCTGAAAACAAGATAAATTGCCTGATATAAGTTTTAAAATCTTGGCCAGATCAGAGAAATTTGTACTGTGCAGAAATCTGCTGTTTTTTTCCTTTAGTTTTTCCTCATAAACGGCCATTTACCATTTGTTTTGATACAGACTATTTGTGTTCCTGATTGGCCAATCCACCTGTCAATCCTGTCTGTCTGAACTTTGTAAAGTATAGCCTCTATTCACGTTTACGTCACAAACCAGGAAAGACGTTCGGAAACATGCGATGACGACTTCCTCTGGGCTCTGTTCGCGGTCATAAGTCTGACAAACTGTAGGAAAACTGAGAAAATGTCCCAGTTTTCTAGTTTTTCCATCTAAATGTGGCTGTACCGTTCCAGTATGTTCAGCTCATCCGCAGCTCCAACCATACCTCAGTTTTCATCATTTCCCCACTGACACACTGACATTTTCGTTGCGGATGCAGTGTTAGTCCAGAATAATCAGATGGAATATGGCTCTAGAGATGGAACGATCTGGTGCCGCCATCTCCCACGAATTCATCTGCATATGGATCTGATCTGGCACCGTGTGGACGGGTGCAAACGGTGATACGAGCTTCTAATTGTCATCCTTACTGGATCACGTCACTGTGACTTGCGCCTTTCTGAGTCGCTGGGTTCGTGACATTGGTCGTGCGACGCTATAGACAAACAGCGTAGCTAGAAACTGAACCTCGTCGTTGGTCCATGCTTGCCGTCTTCCTCGGCTCAAAACCGGCTGCTGGAACTTCAGACACGGTGCTCCGCTTCCATGTTTTTTACACTGTGATGACGCGACGCCGGCCTAGTCGTGTGACTAGGGTTTCAGGCTGTTTCACGGACACAGAAACGACGTGTCTGGACGCAAATCGTTTCCGAAACAGTAAAAACTTAACCTATGAGGCCGCCGAATTCCAGATGATTCTAAACCGCACATACGTCTGCAGTCTTCATTTTACCAACAATCACATTTACTTCAGTGGGTTTGGTCACAGCCGCTCGAGCCCAGTGTCGGGAACTACTCCGGAAATCGTCATCGCAGGTTTCCAAACGCTTTCCTGGTTTGTGACGTAATTATGAATAGAGACTAGTGGAGAAGTGTGAGTCCTGGATCCCACTTGGACCAACAACCTCCAACTTTTTAATTTATCTGTAGCCGGTTTTCATGTGTAAACACCCCCCACAACCCACACGACTTTAGATTTTATTGTTGCTTATACCAGAAAAGGGTTTCCTCTCCAGTACATTAGAGTTTGATGGTCCTTCTGTATAAGTGTCTGTATCAGATGGGAGGCCCCGAGGTTCAAACATAATAAAAGCCAAACGGTGTGAGAAAATCCATAGAGGACTTGCTGTGTATAGTCCCCCACTGCCCCGAGCAGCCGTGTCCACGCAGTTTAATGGTGTGGAGCTGTGTGGGGTTCAACGCAGCTGAAAGGGCCCATATTACACTATGTTCTGGTCTAGGTTATAACATTCACACCTGGAGTTGTGTTTTGTTTCATTCACACATGTTTAACACACAAACCCTGCAGATTTACAGCTGAATTCTTCTCAAAATGGAAACAGCACATTTTCAAGAGCCTGAGATCAGTCCAAATGTCCACACTATTCCCTACTTAGTGCACTATTTATGGGTCATTTTCAGGGGTGTCTGAATGTCCAGTTGGTGAAAAAATGCACTCAAAATTTCCCACAACGCACCTTGAAAAGTAGTGTGCATCGGTGGTCACTAGAGCGCTTAATATAGACATTTTTAGGGCAGATGTGATAAAAATTTTGGCAACTGAAGTGTCATTGTTCCCCGTTTATTTCGATTCATTCAGACACGAACAGAAGAAGACGGAGATAAAAACATTTCCAGCACCAAAATGTCTGGTTCTTGTTGTGTGTGGTTGTCAGGATCGATATTCTACCGGCCGACTAAAGTTTTAAAGTTTTACTCACAAGGTTCTGGCATTCGGACTCCATTTGTCCAAGTCGGCTTGTTGAGGAAATATTCACGATCTTTTGACGATAATCCTTTCGCGGAGCTCAACAAGCTGCTGAGTTCTGCCGTACTTCTGTTGCCAAAATGCGCAACCGAACCTACGCCATCACTGTTTACTGACACTAAAATGGTCAATATAAACCACAATGCACTGAGAGAGTCGGGAAAACAGTGGCGTTCAGTGACAGGAGTTTAACTGGACACAACTCGACTGAATGAAGCAGAGAAAAGCGCCGGTTTATGGCTCTGGAGGTTCTGATTCGGAAGAAAACACCACTAAAACTGTTTCATTTCAGATAAAAAAGTAAATAATCCAGTCTGTTTACGTGAAGTCCAGCGTGACAAAAACTCATCTGATTATTATTAGTCCATAAACAATCGTGTGTCAGTCTGATCGGATCATTAATTATGACAGAAATCAAGTTTAATAGCAGTTTAGAGGGCGCTAAAGAGTGCAGGACCACGTAGTGAATGTGAAATTAGGATTATCAGGGACCAGGGTGGACATTTGGACATACAGTAGCCACAGATCCTAACAGACTAGTGCTTTCAGTTAGCTTAACAATCCCAGGGGGACGTTGACCTTCAGCTGCAAAGTGAAATCCACTGACGCAGAGGAAGTTAAAGGGCTGGTTTCGTTTTATGGCAGAACACTTCACAGTTATTGAGGCAAACATTGAAAAAGTCTGACAGAAAATGGGCCGATAAGGCGAAGGGCTTGTGTGGCTCGGCTGTTTATTTGTCAGTCCTAAGAGGGATTTCAAACTTCAGACTTCCTCTTCTCAATACCCCTTTCTGGTTCATTTAAGAAGGTGAACTGTGCACTGCGAAAAGCCGAAATTTAAGATACAAACACTGCAGCAAGATCATTTTACTTGACAAGTTCTCTTAAAATAAACGACCTCTAGACTAGAATGAAACAGTCTGAGAACTAGTAAGTCGATAATAAATCTGAAAACCAGACAAATAACCTGATATAAGTCTGAAAATCTTGGCCAGATCAGAGAAGTTTGTCACTTTTCGGGTGACAAATCTGCCAAGAATGTCCCACAGCATGGCATTAAACTTATCCCTCTTATTAGAGATGCACTGGTCCGGTCCTGGTATCAGATATCTGCGCCGATACTGAAAAATTTCTACTTGCAAATATCAGTTCAGCCGATATCCTGGGTGGACATATAAATTTGTGGATTTATTGACTATTTATAGGTTGTGGTCGGCCCAGAAAGTCTCAGAATGTTTGAACTTGTATTTATAGTTGTTTTGTAGTTACTTGAAAGATAAATAACGGTTACATAACACATCAGATGGATTAGTTTTGTCTTATTTTATTTTTGTTTTCAGACTCTGCACTGGTATCGGTTGATATCAGGTGTGCACAGTATCAAAAGTAGTATTGGAACTGAAAATTTGGATCTATGCGTCCGTACGTCTTATTGTTTATGACCAAACACCACTTGGCACTTGTGGCGTCCCTGCTTGTCTCCGTAGAAACAGATAAGGTTAATGCCAAACTGTGTAACATTCCAGGCCAAGCAAGAGCCTATGGAGCACCGACTATCCTGCAGAAAAGTGACATATGCCACGTTTACATGAGTTTTAATTCTGAATAAAAAAATAATTCCACTTTAAAAAGACCATGTAAACACGTAATTCCTGATGAAAATGGTTATACAGAATTAAACATAATTCCGATGTAAGTGGGGGGTTTATTCTGATTTTAAAGCCAAATCAATTTATTCCTTGATCATGGAAACATTAACCGTATTTTTCGGACTATGATGCACACTGGATTTTAAGGCACATTAAATGAGAATGATCCCTTCGCCCGAGCATCCACCATCCATTGGCAGATCGTGGCATAACTTGCCCGGCGTTGCCTCTGTCTTGGTGATTGTGTGTTCGCCTTCTGTCGTCCGACGCTCTGACACAGCTGCAGTTTAACTTTGAACGACCTGTCGACCCCAATACACCAACCGGTTGGAGTTCTTTGGTTAATCCACCCAGAATGATCCCAAGCACTGAGTTAGTTTGCTTCACTTGGGCATGTGAGTCAGCATATCTCTGAACAGGGGCCATTTTGGGCCACTCATACACACTCCATAATATTATGCTGAAGCACAGTACGTATTACTCCACGAGGTTCCTGACTACGGACGCTGTAATGCTCTGACAATCCATCCAGCGGTGCAGCTTCGTAACTTACCAAAGTCGTACTAAAACATTTTAACTGATTTTTGAGCGCTGTGGACCACATAAAATCGGTTCGAGGTCAGTAAGCACAACCAGAGTTAATATATAAGGCGCACTGTCCATTTTTCAGAAAAGTCAGTAAAATACGGCATTCTTCTTCAAAATAATCCCGGTGGTTGGTGCTCGTTGGCTCGTCCTTCTGAAGCGATCCGACTCCTCCAGTCATCTCTTGGGACTTTCCTCCACGTCTCTTTGGATTTGTGAGCAGGATGTGGGAGTGGGCTGAGGTGTGGCAGCCTCAGACTCAGTTTGTCTTCTTCCTCCTTCTCCCACACTCTTCCCTTCTCCTCCTCAGCTCACAGACGGAAAGCGTGAGGAGCGAATTATCATTGGAACCACTGCGGAAAAAGTTTGGATCGTGTTTGTGTCAGCGGCGAAACGACAAACCGAGATGACAGAAAAGCCGGGAGCAGCTGAAGTGTGGGTTTTCTTCCCAAAGACGTAAATACGTTTGTGTCGCTGTCCAATCAGAACCTTCCCCACCCCCAGATGCTGAGCCCAATTAAATAAAGACCATTTAACCTGTTTTCCATGGAAACCTCAATTCAGAATTATTATTTCCATGTAAAGTGGAAGGATAATATTTTAATTCCAAACTATTTCATTCAGAACAATTCATTTGGGATTAAAAACCATCATGTAAACGTGGCCAAAGTGGAGCTTTAATCCATCTTCAGCAGAACAGGTCTTCAGGTTTAATGGGACAATAAAATTAAACTGTTCATGTTTAACCAAGGTGATTACTCAATGTGAACTCTTTTTTACCTACACCTTAAACCATTGTCTTTGTGATATACGACTGCTCTGTTTCCTCTTGTGAAAACCCAAGAACGTCTCCTGTCCGCTCCTCTCACCGCCAACGCTCATGTGCTAATGATTTATCGACGTCTAGGGGGAGTTCTCCTTGAGCTCACCCCGCTCCGGAGCGCTGAAGCTGGGGCCTGCCTCACCTCTGACCCCCCCCAGTGCTCCGTCAAAGCTCTGGATCAAATCGAAATCCACTTCTTTTCAAGCACCCGGCTACATCTCCCCGCGCTGACAAGAATCCATCAATAATGTAGAGTGTGCGGCTCCCACAACAAAAGCAGAGCCTCCCGGGGAATAAGGGGACGGGACCAGACCACAGGAGGGAGGTGTTTGTGTTTGGGACGTGTCGGAGGTGTAACAAATGTTGTCTTGAAATATGTTTCTGTCACACAGGTGTGAGGAGCATGTGGTTTTGATGTTCAGAATCGAAATAAAAATCTCAAACTAAACCCAGAGTTTTGACTTCAAATCGATGTCAGAAGACTTAGTGGAGGAAAGATCTGAATATGAACTATGGAGCCAAGAAGGTCATAATCCTGGTAACAGAAACATGTAGTTTTATGAGATTATTTTTCATTTCATTCATTTTGGTCAAGTTCATATTGTCTGTATGGAGTCAGCCCAATAGTCCCACAGCCCTATTTTTCCTATTTCTAAGAATTTGTTCTCCAAATTAAAGTCTAAGTCAAGTAATTTTTATTTTTACTGCATTTAAAGGGGTGATTCTGAGTAAATTCAACCTAGGGATCTTTGCATCATGACCTCGAGCTGGGCTAAAGGAACATAGAGCTGAGGGAACATAGAGCTGAGAGAACATAGAGCTGAGGGAACATAGAGCTGAGGGAACATAGAGCTGAGGGAACATAGAGCTGAGGGAACATAGAGCTGAGGGAACATAGGGCTGAGAGAACATAGAGCTGAGGGAACATAGGACTGAGAGAACATAGAGCTGAGGGAACATAGAGCTGAGGGAACATAGGGCTGAGAGAACATAGAGCTGAGGGAACATAGGACTGAGAGAACATAGAGCTGAGGGAACATAGGACTGAGAGAACATAGAGCTGAGGGAACATAGAGCTGAGGGAACATAGAGCTGAGAGAACATAGGGCTGAGAGAACATAGGACTGAGAGAACATAGGACTGAGAGAACATAGAGCTGAGGGAACATAGGACTGAGGGAACATAAGACTGAGGGAACATAGGGCTGAGGGAACATAGAGCTGAGAGAACATAGAGCTGAGGGAACATAGGACTGAGGGAACATAGGGCTGAGGGAACATAGGACTGAGGGAACATAGGGCTGAGGGAACATAGAGCTGAGGGAACATAGAGCTGAGGGAACATAGAGCTGAGAGAACATAGGGCTGAGGGAACATAGAGCTGAGGGAACATAGGGCTGAGGGAACATAGAGCTGAGGGAACATAGGGCTGAGAGAACATAAAGCTGAGGGAACATAGAGCTGAGAGAACATAGAGCTGAGTGAACATAGAGCTGAGGGAACATAGGACTGAGGGAACATAGGACTGAGGGAACATAGAGCTGAGGGAACATAGGGCTGAGGGAACATAGAGCTGAGGGAACATAGGACTGAGGGAACATAGAGCTGAGGGAACATAGAGCTGAGGGAACATAGAGCTGAGGGAACATAGGACTGAGGGAACATAGGGCTGAGGGAACATAGGGCTGAGGGAACATAGGGCTGAGGGAACATAGGGCTGAGGGAACATAGAGCTGAGGGAACATAGAGCTGAGGGAACATAGGGCTGAGGGAACATAGGGCTGAGGGAACATAGGGCTGAGGGAACATAGGGCTGAGGGAACACAGGCACACTCCCGTTTGCTCCCTTCAGATTTTTTCCACTTTTTTCAGATTATGAGCCTCTTTTGGCTCCAGAGTAATATAGAGTAGTATATCAGGAGCTTTGTTTGCTTTTGCAAAATATAAACACAGATATATTTCACTCTTGGTTTTCTACAGCGGTGTTGTAAATCTGATACTGAAATCACTCTCTAGAAGCCTGATAGTAGTGAGAGTAAATCCTGCACATCAAGAGGAACAGAAAACACACACCAAAGTTCTTATAGAGGTGCAAATGCAAAGAACTGCAACATAAAAGTGAAAAAATGCACCGTTAAATGGCTGATGTTCAAAAGCTTTTTTTAATTTAAAGTTACGTTTCAGCAACAAAGCCTTCAGACATGTTTTTCAGATATGTTTTTCTTGCTTTGGAGCACAGTACATTATACATTGTACAAAACAAGAAAACACTAAAAATAGAATAAAAAAGCTTTTAGACATAGGCCATCTGAGAGTGCTATGCATTTTTCACATTTTTCACAAGTAAATCCTGCACATGTCAGAAGAAGCACACATCAGAGTCAGGTCAGGTTTGATACATGGAGAACTTTATTTAGTGAACTCGAGGCACCAGAAATGTCAATGTAAACAGAACCATGGAACCTGCAGGAGATGGACCATTACACGTGTTATACATGTTTACACATATATATCTGCATGTGTAAACGTGTGTGTGAATGAACGTTTCCTTTATTGCAGTCTCAGCTGAGGACCCTGTGATCGAGACTCTGCAGCTTTCACTGGAGTCAGAGCGTCAGAACATAAGAAGAACAATGGGCTTTATTCACACTTACGTCAGAAAACCAGAAGACGAAACATGCGGATGACGACTTCCTTTGGGTTTTTTTCCTTTTATAAATTTCCTATTCATTTGTGTTATAATTTTAACTTAAAGGTTGTATGGAGGATTCTTTTTTGTTTCAAATGTCAATGAAAGTTCAAAATAGCTTTATAGAGATGCAGCAGCCGCGTAATTATGACGACTAAAAAATAGAATGAAAATCCATCAATTGTGGACGTGGTGGGGCCAGATAAACATCGTTATCTATTGGCTGTCAGGTCGTCAATCAAACTCTCTACGTTTCTAGTGTATCTGACTCTCCTGCGCTGCGATTACGTGGTTCTCGTTCGCCTCTCGCACATTCCACATACACAAGACGCCGTGTTTACTCGACCGACGCAGAGGTTCTGAGCGGCTTTTTCCAACTGTAGCTTCCTCGCAGTTCGCACAAAGTTTGTCGCGACGGCCGACGAGAATCCACGACCAGTTCGTTGCAAAAGAAAGTCCGTTTTTGAGGTCGCTGAAAGAAGAAGAGAAGGGGAAAAGGAGCGAAGCCAAACGGAGGTGATTCTTGGAGATTCCTTCCACCGATGGCGCGATTGAAGCAGACGAAGGGTCTAAAGACTGACGCGTCGGGCGATCAATTACTTCTGGACGGGAAACTTCAACAGAGATTCTGAACGCGCAGCGGCTGAAAACAAGCAGGATTTCTAGAGTAAGGAGGAGGCGGGAAGAGGAGTTTCTACTGAAGGAGCTGTGGAGGAGGAACATTTGAAAAAGGACAAACAGTCGCTGCATTTCTCTTTCCTTGGAAAATCCTCTGTACAACCTTTCATTTAAAAAAAAAAAAGATGTAATTGTCGCGTTCTCGAACACAATTCGAGTCCCGTCCCCCATGGAAAGCTTTGGCAGGTCGTGAAGACGCTGCTGCTGCTGCTGAATCCACGGTTTTATTGTTTTATCACAGGCCCAGTGTCGGAAGTCGTCACCCGAACGTACGGTTATGAACAAAACAGAAACATGTCAGTGAACAGAAACTTTATCAGAGAAAATACACATGATCGAAATGAACGGGCCACGTGTGACGGCCGACGAGCTTCACCGCTTTTACGTTACGTTAAATGATGTTCGGATCAGATTATTTTAGTTCCAAAAGCAGCAAAAGCACAGTTTTCCAAATGAAATGCTAAAAATGACCTGTTCATTCATCACCATCATTCATTTCATTCAGTATATTTTGAAATGACTGGTTATTGCAGCTCAGGTAACAGTTCTATACTTCTACATTTACAGCATAAAAACAAAATAAGAACACGTGCTATAATTTATATTTAATAACTATAAATTGCATGAAACACTTTGGAAAATTGAGTTGTGCGAACTGGACACATTTCTATGGAAGATAATTTGTTTTATCACGTTTAGAATTTCTCGCGTTGAATTTTTTAGCTCTGAAAAAAAACATGTTTGAATTATTTTTATTCTGACGTTTATCATTTTGAGCTTTTTCATTTATTTTTGAAATGGAAACATATTGAAATAGTACACTTAACATTTCAGCAACTAAAATTCAGAATAAAAATAATTCAAACATCACAATTCAGCCGTATTTAAAGCTCAAAATCTAACGGGACAAATTATCTTCCGTACATTTCTCTTGTGATGGGATTGCACACGCACAACTTTTGAAAATATGCGATTTTTTTTTCATGGCTCACCAGTTTTTCACGGCGTTTCTTCCCCTGTAGGTTCTGAATCCCGACGGTCGTCCGTTTCGATTGACCTCAGAGTAAATTGTGCTTTTTTGTTTTCACACACGTCACAACACCACACGAGATATCCGACGGCCGGGCAAACACTCACGGGGCAAAGGGGACGTACAAACACTCGGGAGCACACGGAGACGACTCTCCTGTTTTACACACAATGATTTCAGAAACACAAAAGAGTTTACAGTCGCAGGAGACGGTCACTACGTTTACAAGCACGTCAGGAGATACGTAGAACTGCCAAATTAAACCGATTTACCCAAATGTTTGCGAACCCGGAAACTACAACTGAAGCGTCACGAGTCGAATCTTAAACCCATTAACGTCTGAATTTATATCGATGTGTGTGTTTTTGTGTCTCTGTAAAGCGTCTTTGGGGACATGTGTCTGTGAAAAGCGCTATATAAATAAAGTTACCTTACTTTACCTTTATGCAGATGGTAAATTAAGTTGAGATTATGTAGATAAAATGAATTATATTAATAGAAATTTGTGTATGTTGCAAATTTGCAACAACTAGAAACAAGTGAGAGGGAGCTGAGCCGAAAGGCGAAGCTCTCGATTTACCGGTCAATCTACGTTCCTACCCTCACCTATGGTCATGAGCTCTGGGTAATGACCGAAAGGACGAGATCGCGGATACAAGCGGCCGAAATGAGTTTCCTCCGCAGAGTGGCCGGGTGCTCCCTTAGAGATAGGGTGAGGAGCTCGGTCACATGGGAGGAGCTCGGAGTAGAGTCGCTGCTCCTCCACGTCAAGAGGAGCCAGCTGAGGTGGCTCGGGCATCTGGTCCGGATGCCTCCTGGACGCCTCCCTCGGGAGGTGTTCCGGGCATGTCCCACCGGTAGGAGGCCCCGGGGAAGACCCAGGACACGCTGGAGGGACTATGTCGCTCGGCTGGCCTGGGAACGCCTCGGGGTCCGTCCGGAGGAGCTGGAGGAAGTGGCTGGGGAGAAGGAAGCTTGGGAGCCCCTGCTTAGACTGCTGCCCTGCGACCCGGCCCCGGATAAGCGGAAGAAGATGGATGGATGGATGGATGGATAGAAACAAGTGCATGGCAAAGGTCCCCTGGAAGGTTCTGCATCTGCACTAACGGCACCGGAAGAATTCAGCCGTCGTCTCTGCTTATATCTCGATTCAAACAGCTTGTTGCAGATTTGTGGCGCTTGGAGTTTAAGGGGTTTTAAAGCTGCATTGTGAAACTTTTCTGGTCGCGTGTGTTTCCAGCCCCTAAAGACGAGCGTTGTGTGCTGGTGTTGTGTCCTCGGGCGAGACACTTAACAGACACTTAACCCCCCTCGTCCCCAGTGTCTGCGTCCGCTTCGAGTGCCCTGAAGGTGGAAAAGCGCTGTATAAAAATGTGACTTTTTACCATTTACTAGCAGTACCGTCGCTCCCCGTAATGCACATTAGGCACAGCACGTAGGGAACAGTGTTTGCGGGGGCACGACGGGGGATTCACGCTCATGAATCTTCACAAAACTACTGCTGTAGCATTCGGCGGTGCAGCCCACGGCACTTTGAGGGGTCACGGGCGTCTCGTCTCCTCACCCATCGGCCCTCAATTACGCCGACACAGAATCTCTGGCTCTGTTTACTAGTAAGTAGGTTTTTATGTATATAGCGCTTTTCACAGACTTAAGACGGTTTATTACGGGCTCACAACAAATGCAAACGCCACAACAAACCAAAAAAAAAAAAGAAAACACAAGGGAAGTGGCCGCGGGACTCTAGTTTCTGATGGACCAAGGGAGGAGGATCAAGCGGGAAGTGAATGGGAAAAAGTTAAAGAAGAAGAAGAATGTGAAAAGTAAAGGAACGGAGAAGTGAACGAAGTTGGAAACATAAGTAAAAGCAATTTATTGTTTTGTGGCAGGATCGATGTCAATGTCTGTCTGAATTTCCCGCTTGATCCTCCTCACTTGGTCCATCGGAAAATACAGTCCCACAGCCACGTCCGTTGTGGCGTTTGTATTTGCTGTGAGCCCCCCAGCTTCAGTACTTTACAGATTCATTCCCTCCACACTTGATGGTGGTAAATTACTATTGTACCCACAGCTGCCCTGGGGAAGACTTATATCTTACATTTTGAGTGTTTTCGTGTTCTTTTGTTGTTCCTGCAGTAAACTGGGGCTGTGCTTTCGGTTGTGTTTCGGGACATTCGTACGTCCGTGTGCGTGTAAACGTACTGAGTGACTCCAGCGCTGTTCAGTACGACGATTCCACGGCCCTAAAAGGAGTCGACAGTCGCAGTACGAGACACTGCCATTTGCCTGGAGAAAGTCGAGGCAAATTGGTTCATTTCGGTAAGGAGGAGTGCTTAAAGTGGGTCAAAGCTTGAGAGGAGCACCGCGACAGAGCGGGGGCACCCCAGGGAGAGGTCTGGCACCCATTAGCCGGCAGGACACAGATGCGTTGACATTTAAAGAGTTTAGGTGGATTTAAGCAGCCAGAGCACAGCAGTGGGTTTGGGCTGGAAAATAAAGAGCTTAATGTTACGACAAAACGGCGCAGTACCTGATTTTTACTGTCTGCAGAGGTCCGAACTCACTTCCCTTCGGCACTCAGAGCATCCTCATTATTTATAAGCACTTTCAGAGGCCAGAGCTGAGTTATACTAGCATGCAAACAGCGCTTCTGTACGTGTAGGTCAAGAGATTATACCAACACAAGGATGGCAGCTTTCAAACGCAGTGTTACATGGTTATTTGTTGGTAAAAAACAACAACAACGTACTGTTAAAAGTCCAATGTACATGGGACTGCTCGCTACATCGCTCTTTCTCCCTGTGTCCTCTTTCTCTCCACATTATCATTTTGTGTAGTCCATATTTTGTTGTGTTTTGGGGGTCACAAATGGGATCCGAACTCCTTTGCATTTCAGAATGTGTTTGTAGACGTCTAAACCAGCGACCCCCAACCTTTTCTGTGCCACGGGCCGGTTTAACGTCGGGCAATAGTTTCACTGAGCGGCCTTTAAGGTGCGGCGGATAAACACGACAAAATAAAATGATACGATCGAGACAAAAACTGGTATTTTGTAAATATAATAATAAAAAAAATGTTTCCAATTGCTGGTTTCAGATGACGTCACTAAAAGCAGACGGGTTCGGGAAGTTCGGGAAGACCCCGTTGACCTCGACTGACTCGCCGCCGAAACGCTGTCGTCTGTGGTCGCTGCAGCTGCATCGCTCGAATCGGGAGAACGACAAACTTTTTTTTCCATGTACCGAAAGTGCCGTGTCATGAGAGAGTTTCACGACAAAAGTGGACTGAAAATCTCTGGCTAAAAACAGGAAGAGCAGAAACAGACGACGCTCAAGTTTGCAGCGGGAACTTTGTAACCGATAAGGATTGTGTCATTTATTAATTCATATTTTCAAAGATTTTTTTTGGGGACAATTATTTAAAAAGAAGAGCGTCGGAAGTGGCGGTAAAACTGTTGCATTATAGGTCCAAACTTGTCATGCAAAAAGCTTTATGTGGTGCTGATTTTATGATCTTACTGCTGTAATTTGGCGTTTTATACCTTTTTTAATCATTATTTTAGGTTCTCCTTGTGCAGCGGGTGAGTTTAATTCTAAATAGTCGTCTCCACCAGGTTTTTTAAAACCTTTGATTTGGCTCAGTGTAACACGGCGTCTGCAGAACCAGAGCATTTATTAAATCCATCGGAAAATCCTCCAAACTGTAAGAAAAATCTGATTTCTCCACATCGTACGGGTCATAACCCACTACTTCGACATTTTTTCGCTATAGCGGGTCTGTGCCGGTGCAAAACACTTCCTGCCTCCGTCAGGATTTCGCTTGTTATCAGAATAATGTACCGTAAGTTATTTGTTCTTTCTGTGCGACTCGGTACCAAACGGCCCACAGACCGGTACTGGTCCCTGGGCTTGGGGTCCACTGCTCTAAACTACAGGGCGAGCAGCTTTTACACAGAATAAGCCCCCAAGGAGACACAGGGAAGGGCATCTGGCACTTAGGGACATTTCAGAACATGTTTGTAGAGGTCTAAACCACAGGGTTAGTTAGTTTATCGTCCCCAAAGGGAAATTTGTCCTCTGCATTTACACAGAATCCCCACGACTTTTCAGAGGGACATTTAGTTCTGTGCAGAGGACAAACTATTCCCTAAACCGGTGCATTTGTGTCCGAATGTCACACTGTTCCCTGCTGAGGGCACTGTTTATGGTCACGCCATTTTCAGGAGCGTCCACACTGGAAAAAAAACAATATCTCGGTAAATTAAAATGACATAAATTAAGAACATTTAACTTTATCTGAGTCGATTCATCTTGACAAGTAAAATTATCGACCAGTGGAGCAAGTGTTTTTTTCTCAATTCAAACAACATATGATTTTGTTTCTTATTTGAAGTTATGTGGGCGAAAATCAGCAGATCCAATTCTAATAATGACCGTTACTCACTGCTTTAAGTAACAAAAATACTTGATTATAAAATCTCATTTATAGTCTTATGCACGGCTGTAAAATGAGCAAAAACATATAACATTATTAAGCTTTCACATTGCCTTGTCTCACATTGCACTGGAGCCCAGTTGAGTTTACAAAAAATAGGCTCATGAAATTTAAGAACTTTGTGGAAAAAAATAAGACTTGGACAACATAATTTAAGACTTCTC
Source organism: Odontamblyopus rebecca (assembly GCA_030686955.1). Classification (NCBI taxonomy): domain Eukaryota; kingdom Metazoa; phylum Chordata; class Actinopteri; order Gobiiformes; family Gobiidae; genus Odontamblyopus; species Odontamblyopus rebecca. The sequence continues at coordinate 36,894,780 of CM060662.1, forward strand.
AAGGCCTTGATTTAGGAACATGAAATTTAAGATCTTTTTAAGTCTTTTAAGACCCAGCTGCAACACTGTTTTTACTTATTTTAAGCGTAGCAAGATGTATTTCCAGATTTTAAGCACAAAAAGTCTTGTTCCACTGGCAGATCATTGTATTTGTCAAGTGAAATTTACTCAAATCGTGGTCAAACTTTCTTAATTCAAGACATCTTAACTTGACTAGATTTTGTTTTTTGCAGTCCGTATAGTACAGTATAGCCCACAATGCACTGGGAGAGTCGGGAAAACAACGACGTTCAGCGACAGGAGTTTAACTGGACACGACCCGACTGAATGAAGCAGATAAAAGTGCCGGTTTATGGCTCTGGAGATCCTGATTCTGAAGAAAACACAACTAAATAAACCGATAAAGAGCGAAAATTTCCACATTTCAGACAAAAAGCGAATAATCCAGCCCGTTTACGTGAAATCCAGCGTGACAAAAACTCGTCTGATTATTATTAGATCATTATTTATGACAGAAATCCAGTTTTATCAGAGTTTCGTGGACTTTTTTCACCCGAATGTCGTGATCTGTGTCTGAATCTTCGGGACGAGGGAGGACACTCGGACTCGGCGGTTGTAATCTTCTTCTCCTCGTGGAGTCTGTGCTTTATTTTCCGCTTGTGAAAATGTTTCTCTGGAGAGGAGGATTTCTCGTTTATTCTTTGGCGCAGTTTTTCGATGTTATAAAATCCGTAAAAGAAGCAAAGAGTCGCTCCAGTCAAACTAAATTGTTCTCTCCGTCTGTACTTTTCGCTCCTCCTCTCTTTTCTCTCTCCTCCTTTCCTGCTTTCTCCTATTTCTCTCTTGCTTCCTTTCCCCTTTTATCCTAATTCTCTCTTTCCATTTCGACTATTCCCTGTCTCTACACCTTTAACTCTCCTTCGCCTCCTTTTTCTTCCCGTCACTCCTCTTTTTCTCTCTCCATTCTCTCCACCTCTCTCACTCCCTCACCTTCCCTCTCTTCTCCTATCCCACTCTCTCCTATTTCTCTCTTCTCCTCTCTCCCTTTCGCTTGTTCCCTGTCTCTATACCTTTACTCCCTTTCTCCTCCTCCTTTTTCTTCCCTTCTCTCTTGCTCCCTCACTCCTTCCCTCTCTCCCTCTACCCCCATCTCCTTTGCTTCTTCCCTCTCTCTCCCTCCACTTTCATTCTCTCCCCTCTCTTCTCATTCTCTCTCTACCCTTTCTTTGTCACCTTTTCCCTTTTCCCTCCTCTTCCTCCTCCATTCCTTCTCTCCCTACCTCTACCCCACTCTCTCTCTCTCTATCTGTCTATCTCCCTCTGTCCTCTCTCCCTTTCAAGTGTTCCTTGTCTCTATACCTTTACTCCCTTTCACCGTCACTCCTGTTTTCCCTCCTCTTTCTCTCTCTCCTCTCTACCTCCACTCTATCGCTTTTGCTCCTCCTCTCTCCTCCCTCCTTTCCCACTCTCTGCTATTTCTCTCTTCTCCTTGGACCTACTCTCCCTCTCTCTCGCTCCCTTCCGGGTGTTCTTCAAGTGTTTCTATACCTTTACTCTCTTTTTTTCTCCCCGTCTGTCCTCTCTCCTGTTTTCCCCTCCTTTCTCTCTCTGTCCTGTCTCCTTTCTATCTTTCTCCCTCCACTTTCATTCACTCCCGCTCTCTCCTCTTTCTCTCCAGCCCTTCCTCTACTTCTCTCTCCCTTTCGCTTCTTCCCTGTCTCTATACCTTTACTCCCTTTTTCCTCTTTCTCCCCGGTCTGTCCTCTCCCCATCACTCCCGTTTTTCCCTCTTCTTTCTCTCTATCTTTCCACTTCTCTCGCTCTTTCTACCCCCCATCTCTTTTCCTCCTTCCCTCTCTCTTCCTCCACTTTTATTCTCTCCCCTCTCTCCTCTTTCTACCCCTTCCTCTGTCCCTTTTGCTCTTTCCCCCATCTCTTCTTTTTTCTCCCTCTCTCTTTGTGACTCCGTGATTGCTCGTGATTACAAAATTCTTTCCTCGGAAAAAGCTCGAGCCTCTTCCATTTTCGGGACTTCCATTTTCACTCGTGCGTTTGCTTTTAGAGGAAGGCAGCGGGGCTACAGTTCGCCGCAGAAAGCTTCACTTCACGTCCGTTCTTAAAGATCGCACGACCGGAGTGACCAGGCCGAGGATATCGAAAAGAAGGAAAAGAAAAAAAAGTGATGTTTGTACTTTGTAACCTACGATTTTACTGCGAAAAACGTGGCTAAAATGTAAGATAAAAACACTTAAATCTACCAGAAAATGACGTAAACGCAGTGAAATTATGTATTATCATTTTTCTTGACAAGTTCTCTTCGAATAAACGACCTCTAGACTAGAATGAAGCGTCTCAGAACGATATTTTGCGATATTTTCGGCCGTTTCACTCCAGCTCAAACTGTTCGACCAAATCTCAGAGTTCAGAGACTGACCCAAGTGTTTATGGACTAATAATAATCAGACGAGTTTTTGTCGCGCCGAATTTCACATAAACGGACTGGATTATTTGCTTTTTTTAATCTGAAATGTGTAGATTCTCGCTCTTTTAACACCATAACGGTTTATTTAGTGGTGTTTTCTTCAGTATCAGGATCTGCAGAGCCATAAACCGGCGCTTTTTGCTTTTTGTCTGAAATGTGGGAATTAACGTGCAGAGAGGAAGGCAATTTAGCTAATTTAAGTGCTTTAGCAGTAATATAAAGTTGTTAAGTGAGTCGACAGTGTCCTTATATAAAGGTAAGACTAGAAATTAAGAAATTAAGGTTGTGAGATACAAAGTTTTAAAGTTTGAGGTGTTCGTTGGACGACGCCAGACCATGACAAGGAAGTGGGGGAAATCGGGGCAGTGCGGAAACTGACCAACTATTATAAAAGTGGCCTCAAATACAGAGGACAGATGCAGGTTACATGTTCATATATAAAGCCTGGCTCCAGATTCACCCCTGTAAAGCCGGGCGTGCACCGTGTGATATTTTCAGTGGTTTCACTCCAGCTCAAACTGTGCGACCAAATCTCAGGGTCTGAAACTCCACAGCTCATAGTTCATGTTCTCACACTGTACGAACGACTTCAATGGTGCGAAACCCTCACGAGAGGCAACTGGATTTCAAACAGGTTTGAGATTCTTGCGATGTACGATTGCCGATCGGGAGCTGGTCGTGCGGTATTCATCGAATCTCGATACCCCATGTTTATGACACGAAGCACGACGTACGATTAAGACAAAACTCCATCCCAAAAACAGTTGCACGAGTGAAAAATCGTCTCAAAAAGGGCCAAATATCACACGGTGTACGTAGTAGTAGATAATGAACCTGAAAACAAGATGAATAACCTGATATAAGTTTTACTACACCAAGCACGACGTACGATTAAGACAAAACTCAGATCAAAAAGGACCCAAAATCGCAGTGTACGCCCAGATTAAAGGACTAATAAATTATGGTAATTTATAATCCCAATATGTCATTTTGAAGAGAAACCCTTCATGAAAAAAAAAAATCTTAAAATTAAAATTAGTTAAAATTTTATGGAAGTTTAAAAACCAAAATACACTTTGTATGAAACACTCCTCTGTGTGTGTTTTTTTAAATTCACTCAAAAACAAAAAGTCTGGTCACACTGGTCATAGAGTAAAAATAAAATTCCTACAATGAAATGATCACATTTTATTTCAAATTGTCTGTAGGTTATGTATGTTGTAAAAACTGGCGTCTAAAGCCGGACGTCCACTTCATACAGGTTTGATATTCCTGCGACCTACGATTGTCGATCGGGAGCTGGTCGTGCGGTATTCATCCATTCTCGATGCCCCATGTTTACTACACGAAGCACGACGCACGATTAAGACAAAACTCCATCCCAAAAACAGCTGCACGAGTGAAAAATCGTCTCAAAAAGGGCCAAAAATCACACGGTGTCCACAAAGCTTAAGCAGTAGATAATAAATCTAAAAACAAGATGAATAACCAGATATAAGATACAAAATTTTGGCCAGATCAGAGAAATTTGCAGTGTTCAGTTGGTGTTTTATTTTAATATTACAAATGTGTGTCATTATTTTGGAAAATTGACTGCATTTCATTGCATTTTACAGGTCTGCTAAACCACAGCTCTATTATATAAGCCAATGTAGCCTCTATTTATTTTTTCATGAGTGATTTTGTGCCCTGTCATCTCGTCTGACAGGGCCCTGGTCCTGTCACTTCTCACAAACAGGAGTCTGTGGTTCAGAGCAGAATAAATACTATAGACTTTTGCCTTTATCGGGAAGCTGAACACGTGTTTCACCCTGTATTTGTCCTTTATTTACCCTGTATTTACCCTGTATTTACCCCGTATTTATCCATTATTTACCCTGTATTTTTCCTGTTTTTATCCTGAGATGCTGCTGCTGAAGGTCAGACTATTCCTTCGATTATGTGCGCTGAGTTTGCGAAGCTACAAACTTTTCCAGCAAGGATTTTTAAACGTATCTCCGCTAATATCAGGTCACTTTTCATCAAATTAAAAGTGGTGTTGAGTTTGACACGTGAAGAACTGCGTCGTGATCGTCCAGCCTCTCCGCAGAAGCGAATCGGCTCTATTCACGCTTACGTCACGAACCAGGAAGATGTTTGGAAACAACAGCAGCGTCAACAGCTTCCCGTGTGGCTCCCGACTCTGGGCTCGAGCGACTGTGATCAAACCCACTGAAGTAAACGTGATCGTCGGTAAAATAAAGGCCGCAGACGTATGTGCTGTTTGGAATCGTCTGGGATTCGGCGCCCTCGTCTCTTCTAATCGCACGTACCCAGTGCGAGGGAGAGTCGTGCGTCAGTGGAAATGAGGAAAACTGAGGTACGGTTGGAATTGTGGATGAGCCGAACGTAACGGAACGCTACAATGACATGGAGGTGAAGAAACATGGGACATTTTCTCATTTTTCCTAGATTTCGTCAGACTTAAACGTGAACAGAGCCCAGAGGAAGTCGTCATTGCATGTTTTCTCCTGGCTTGAGACGTAAGCGTGAATAGAGCCTATACGCCTTCATAATAATCCACTTAATAAATGCAGGCACATTTTCGGATCGATAGCGGCCTGTTTCCTCGCTCCTCAATACGGGAGCGAGGACGAACAGAGCGGAGTTTAGACGCACAGTGCCGGAAAAGAGCCGCTGGTCGTGTCCACGGGAGGATAATAAGATCTCATCAGACGGGCAAAGACTGTCTTCAAAACTAAGAAAAGCCGTCGACTGATAAGAGTCAAAATCTCTGACATTTTGGGATCATTTAGAAACTCTTCCCAGATGTTTTTCTGGATCTCAAACGGAGAACGTGTCCAGGAAAAACAGAACGTCTGGTCACCTGAAGCACAACCAGCTCCAGCACCTTGAAAAGGACGCACTCACAAAGTATACGCAAAAATACTATTGCTACACTGACTTAAAGAAGCACCACAGATATGAGGAGTTATATACGAAACGCTAAAGTTACAATGAGGAATTTTAGCCCCAAAGTTTCTACCCTGCACTTCCATTTAAGATACATGTAAAGCTGTAATATGGAACATTCGGTAGAGGGTCTTTTACCTGCCTGCTTGTCCTTTGCTTATCTTTATTGCAAAACAAAACACAATAAAAACATTAATTCTGCAAAAAGTCGATTTCAAGAAATTAAAAAAGTCTCATTATGAGAAAAAAAAATCTTATTTTTTGTCTAAAAGGGAAAAATATCTTGTCTAGCAAAATGTTCTTAATAAAACATTGCTTATTTCAAGACATTACATCTATAATTTTCTTATTTTGTTGCTAAAAACAGTTGATGCAAATATCATTTAGAATTATCTTCAGCTTTAAACCAAGAAACTTCTTACTTTTGGAAATAATAAGAAAAACAAAATCAGAATCAGTTTATCAATGGCTCGCCTCTCCACAGATCTGACTTGTGAACAATAAAGTGACGCACCATCCACAACTGGACTCCTCTAAAAACACGTGTCATAAAAACTAGCCTTGAGATAAGTGTAATGTGCATTTTTTTTTTGCAAACTGAACACATGTATTATTAACACAGGCCCATACGGCTTCAGAACATGCAATATTTACACTGAAAAAGATTCGATTATGCATTCACTCTGGTCATGTTTTATGAATGAGTTGCAGACTGAATTCTGCAGTTACTGGTTTGGGTGTGAAGTCCTGGAAGAGGTGAAGAGGTAGAGATGGAAAAGTAAGAAAGATCTGCAGTTGCAGTTAGAAAGTGAAGGTCGACACACACTACGGGAGAATTGACCCATTTTAATGAGATTTTCTTGTTTGTTTGAGTTCGGGAGGCCTGACCCGACTGTCTTTGAGGTATTTAGTGACGCTTTATATCCTGTGGTCCGCAGACATGTCCCACTGAAGTCTTTGCGATCGGAGATTTAGGGTTTTTTCACATAAAGTCCCCCAAACTCGGTCGTCTGCAAGTGGACCAAAAAGTGAACCAACAGAAAAAGAAAAGAAAGAGTTTATTCCAAAGAGGACGGGGTTCTTTCTGGTCCACTTGAGCTTTGATGGGCCCCGGTCCCCTTTCTGTCCACACCTTGTCCAGGTATCGCAACGTCTGGATCTTTATTTTTTGTATTTGTATTGGCCACAAAAACAACCACCACCAGTCATGTTTACAGCTGAATGATCGCGTTTTACACACAGAACTATAATAAAATCCAAGATGGCGCCCTGTTGTTTTCAGTGGCCTGTGCTCACTGGCACATGACCCCAAAAAAGATGTTTACTTCCGCATTTACTTCCTTGTTTGCGGCTCAACGCAGCCCAACGTCGGGCGGCCCAAAACTGTTGGGCTGTGACGTCAGAAATGCAGTTCTGACCAATCAGAGCGCGAGCTGTTAAAGCGGAGCTAGCGCAGGCTCAGAGTTGGGCGAGAATAACTCTTACAAAGCTGATATTTAGGCGCTTTGATGATCTTCTTTTTTTTTTTTAAGTTCATATTGTAAAAATACAGAAGAATCCCAACAAAATCCGACCTTTATGAAAGCTGTGGACGCCCTGTCAGCCGAACACGGGCAGGTTGATTTCTCAAAAAATGCATTGTGCTTCTATGGGAGATTGGGCTGCAATATCGTGCTCGGCCATAAATCAACCTGTGGTCACGGATAGAGGGGGCGTGTCTTATCCAGCTCTTATAATAATTGTAAAAAATAAAGCTGAATACTTCGTGGACTTCGCCGATTGTGGGTTACTTTTAGAACGTAACCCCTGCGATGAACGAGGGACCACTGTACACCGAAGAAGGCGAAGAGAACCTGGTGCGCAGATACATACAGCTGACTTTTTAGCAAACCGTACTGAGCCAGGGTCGGTTTCAGAGGGTCTGGGGCCGGTTTGAGCGTTCACATATGCACAAAAAAGTGTTGAGTCATCGGTCTAAGTTCGTTTAAAGGCCTGAAAGGACCAAGACGGCTTCATTCTAGTCTAGAGGTCATTTATTTTAAGATAACACATCATTTTACTACTTTTAAGTCATTTTCTGATAGATTTAACTGTTTGTATCTTCCATTTTGGCCACGCTTATTTGCAGTTTGGTCAGATTGTGCTCAAATAAAGCTCAGGTTAAAGCCTAATAAAGCCTCAGACAGAGCAGAGCCCACAGTTAGCATCACACCACACCCAGAAAAATGTTGAGGACGTCGGCCGCAAAGTATCGCTGTAAATCTTCACCTCGTTACACAACTCAGGTCTGGCTCTGTTAGGTTTTAGCTCCAGCTGTTATAATGTCATATTCTGTTATATAACTTTCTTTTGGGGTGTGCAAAAATATCGAAATATCAATATATAGTATCGTTTCATTTGTTGCGTGAAGTAACCACAATCCAATTCATCATTAAACATTTTAAAACAACAATTTAAGCTATTATCTTCTAAAATGTGCAGGGTGTGCCAAGAAATTGTAATAATTTTGGCAATTCTACTTGAAATAACCTCAAATTTTCACAGAATGTACAGAAATAGATCAAGATTTTGTACTGAATGTGTTATTTTTGTTCTGTTTTCAGGTTGAGCCGTTGCTTCTTGGAATCTGCTCGCACACATGTATAAATTTCTTCACATTTTTGGCACCAAGTCCAAATTTGTTTGTCGGTTCGTGAAGTTTTTTTCCAAATTTTGCATTGAAGGCTGCACAGTCTTGGTCGACTGTGTGCGGCAGATTCCAAGACACAAAATGACTTCTCTTTCAACCTGAAAACAGAACAAAAACAAAACATTAATTAAAAATATAAAATCCTGATCTGTTTCTAGACATTCTGTGAAAATATGAGGTTATTTCAAGTAGAATTGCCAAAATTATTAACTTGTGAAATAATGTCAACATTTTTGGGACCCCCTGTACATTTTAATAGGATATTTATAACAATGGACGCGAGTATTTTGGAAGATAATTGTTTAAATCATTGTTTTAAATGATGTATTGGATTGTGGTTATTTTAAGCAGATGCTGTTACCAATGAAATGTTGCTGTCGGAGTCGGTTTAATGTGTTTTGTACCTGCTCAGCGACTGCAGATGGAAAGGAGATCGGAGCTAAATCTGGCACAGACCATCTTTTCCCTCTGAGATTTATGTTTTCTGCGCTCCGTCCTTGTTTTGAATAAATAAAACAAATAAATATGTATGGTATCGCGGCTTACGTATCGAGGTATGCATCGTATCGGCGACTTCTTAATGACACCGGCCCTAAAACCCACTGCTGCGTTCTTGAATCGGCCGCGATGAAGCCGCGATCGCTGCGTCGGAATCACGTTTTCGTCCACTTCAACTCAGCCAAATCCCATGAATACAGCGTGCGAGGGCTAAGCAGCTTCTGGAAAACACGCGCGTCTGTGTCCCGTCAGCTCGGACCACATCCCCGCGGCCAAACGACACGATTAGAACCGCCAAATCTGCGGTAACGGAGAGGAGGGGTCTCACATGGCTCTGAAAGGGGAGGTCACCAAAGGCCTGAGAGAAAAGGAACCAAATCAGATCATTATTTTCTTAGAGCCTGCGTTACGGTTTTGGTTTTAACGGTGATTCATTGGCGTTGCAACGACTCTAACGATGCACTGCGTAACTTTTCCACTTGCTTTATTCCATGGAGATGTGATAAGACGATAAACTTTTGAGCTTTCTTTATTATTACTATTAGATTGTACGACCATAAATGAATGAAAACGTGTTTGGGCCACACCACCACCACCAACACAACTTCTGCTTCTTCTTCTTCTTTACGCTGAAGAGAGTTCTGAAGGACTTTTTCTTCTGTTCGCTCACTTTGCGTTTTGTAAGTTGATAAAGGAAACCGTCATTATTGATATGTTTAAAAGCGTTCTTCGTTTACGGCATTTTTCGCACCTGCCTTAAACTTGTTGTTTCGCTTCAAATGCTTCAAGCTTCAACCTCCTCCTTTTGTGCAGCAGAAGTGTTCCCAGCATCTGTACACGTACACATCCCTGGGTCTGTAATGTACCTGCAATGTTCACCGTAGAACTTTAAAAAAAAATTGTCAGACCAGAACACATTTAAGTCTGCTCCTGTGTAATGTATAAATGTAGATTGTGAATTCTAACCGATCTAATTCCTTCTCCACAGGAAAACTTATTGTTATTTGTAGTTGTTTAAATGGAGCTCGGTAATGTGCCTTTTATAAGACAAAAGTTCCTGTAAATAATGTTGACTGAGATGGTTCTGTCTGTGTGTGAGTGAGTCTGTGAACTGCTGCTTTTACCCACTTTGTTTTGAGTGTAACTGCGTTGTATTTTTATTCATGTAAATCAGGGACTGCAGATGGAAACGAGCTGTTTAGCTCTAATCTGGTGCGGAACATCTCTGTTTTTATGAGCTTAACGTCTCTGTGCATTGTCCCGTCAAATAAAGGCTAAACTAAACTAAACTAAACTTTATACAGGTGTGTGCTCAAACAAATAAAGATGAAAATGGCCTGAAACACATGGGATTAAACTGATCTATCCTAAAGCAGAAAAGTGATGCTACCGAGCCAGGTTACAGGTCAGATCTGTGGAGGTAATTTAACGCCATGGCCCCCCAACCTTTAAAGATGCTCTGTACGTGAGACACTTCTTTGCCTGGAACGTCCAATTTCATATTAAATTAATTCTGAATACGTTTTTATTTTTATTACCCTACTGTCAGCCATCCCAAACAGAGCAAAAACATCTCCATGAACCTCGTCAGAAAAGTTACACAGTGGACCTTTAAACACCGAATCGCCATGGAAACCGGCGCGGTCACAGATGGCGGTTTGAGTTCAGATCCTGGTGTCGCTCAGGCCTGTTTCACGTCACATTAGGTTGAATACAGAACATCTCTGTACAGACTCAGACTGAGCAGGACTCTGGACTTAAGGGTCTGAGGTCCCACTGGGTCTAGAGACCAGATTTAAGTCTAAACCGGGACAAGTCCGAACCACATAAGGTCCACAGCACAGAACTAGAATGAAGTCCACAACACTGGACCATAATAAAGTCCAGGACTAGACCAGGACTAGACCAGGACTAGAACATGATTAGACCTGGACTAGACCATAAATAGACCAGGACTAGACGAGGACTAGACCATGAATAGACCAGAACTAGACCAGGACCAGAACAGGACTAGACCATGAATAGGCCAGGACTAGACCATTAATAAACCAGGACTAGGCCATGAATAGTTCAGGACTAGAACAAGACGAGACCATAAATAGATCAGGACTAGACCAGGAGTAGCCCAGGACTAGACCAGAACTAGACCAGGACTAGACCAGGAATAGAACAGGACTAGGCAGGGAATAGACCAGGTCTAGACCAGAACTAGACCAGGACTAGACCAGGACTAGAACATGACTAGACCAGGATTAGACCAGGATTAGACCAGGACTAGACCATGAATAGACCAGAACTAGACCAGAACTAGACCAGGACCAGAACAGGACTAGACCATGAATGGACCAGGACTAGACCATTAATAAACCGGGACTAGGCCATGAATAGTTCAGGACTAGACAAGAAATAGACCAGGACTAGAACAGGACTAGACCGCGAATAGACCAGGACTACACCAGGACTAGAACAGGACTAGACCAGACCTTGGTGCAAACCAGGACTTTACTGGTACAACACCCTTGAACATACATAAAGTTGTTTTATTTCTTTCAAACTTTTATTATCTGTTCTTTAGTAACACCAGATAAGGAGTGTTGTAGTTTACGTTTCCCTGCCTCTTTATAACATCACTTAGTCCCAGTTTATTTTTTATACTTGAGAATGATCATTTTATCATGTTAAAATCATTAGTAATATTGTTTACTCCCCCCAAACTCTGATATGACGTTAGCACCACATAAACAAACACACTGTACATGTCCATAGTCCTGTGCAGACTGAGGCGAACACACAGAAACACACAGACTGTATATAAGAATGGACAAAGCACATGCGGCTCTTCTGGCTCCTTCTGACCCTGGCTTAGGCCGACCAGACGTCTCTTATTTACCCGGGACAGTCCCAGTTTTGAGCCCTGTGTCCCCTGTCCCTGCGGATTTATCCAAAACCACTGATTTGTCCCAGTTTTACACAAGAAATGCCCCTATTTTTGAACAATCTGACACCTATCAACAGTAAACAGAGGCATAAACTGGCATTTGTTTAGGTGAAATACAGAAAAGCTGCTTAAAAACGACCAAAAAACACAAAGAAAATGTGACCACACTGACTCGTGTTGTTCATGAACAGTCCGTGCGCATGACAAGTTTCCTTAATTACTGTAAGAGTGAAATGTTCCTCTTCTCATGATCCAAAGATGCAACAGATTTACAACAATATATTTCCATATAGTGGAGTTTTCAGTGCCTATAAGAGTTCATATTAAGTGATATACTACTGACATCTACCTACTCCGAGGTCTGTTTGAGCACGTACAGCGGCCTCCTGTGTTCGGATATGTGCTTTTGCCTAAATTAACCAACACGCCCAGTCTACTCATTTGCATAAACTATAAACGCTGATGGGCTCTCCTGTCTGGGCCACTTACGAAAGGAGGAACATGGAGCGTCCAGATATTATTCACTCCTTTCACGTAACCAATCACCTGGCTATGGAGTCAACTCCTAGCAACCACATTCTCCCGATATCAATTATGGGACAGCAGATTTATCCAAAACCACTGATTTGTCCCAGTTTTATACGAGAAATGTCCCGATTTTTGACCAATTTGAGCCCCGTCAACAGTAAAAAGAGGCGTAAACTGTCATTTGTTTAGATGAAATACAGAAAAGCTGCTTAAAAATGACCAAAACGCAAATAAAATGTGACTATACTGAATAATGTTGAATAATAATGTTATTAATAGGCCGCAGGTAGAGCAATTTTCTTTAATTACGCACTCGATTCACAATTTTATTCTTAGCAGCCACCACAAACCGGGGGCGTCCCAGTTTTTTATTCTGGAAATCTGGCCACCCTAACCTGACTCCCACCAAATTACATCAGAATATTGTCGTCCCTCTGTGTAACTGCTGTGTGCCTCGACATTTTGGGCTTAAAATGTTCGTATTAACCCGCTCTACCCACCGCTTTTTCTGCAATTATGTCCCTCAAAAAAATTCATAATCTGGGGCCTGGAGCTGCGACGTCGCACTCGCTTCATCCACTTTTTTATACAGTCTGGGGGCGAAATCCATTCACACAAACACGCTCATGTCGACAGCAGATATTTAGACTAAACACACGATCAGAAGGTTTCACTGTACACACTTTACAGTCCAGCAGCTCAGCCTCTCCTCAGACACAGGGGAGGCGGACACCAGCTGCCATTTTGAGGTCTCTCGTCTTTTAAAGGACACAGATTACGCCAAATGGACTTTCTTAAGCTTTTCGCCATGTCGCAGCGCACCTGGACTTGTTTTTTCATCAAAAGTCGTCTTCTCCGAGAGCTTAAAACACGCTCTGCTTGAATTTTACCTGGATTGTCGCGTCATAGGTAAAACTCTGAATATTCCTATGGCATTTCTAAGTCCGTAAACCATCCGAGGACTCATTTTACGGTCCAGTTATGTTCAAAACAAGCACAAGGCTCTGTTAGCATAGTATTTACATTTCCTAAGAGCTTAATTTCTTTATTTTTTGATTCCTGACAGCAGTGAGTGTGTTTTTCAATGAGTGTTTTCCATTATTTTAGGCTAGAAAACGTGACATACTTATCCCAAGGTGACCAAAAACATGTTTAAATGTGAGTTAAAGCCGCAAAAGTGCATAATATGTGTCCTTTAAGAGTTGTAGGGCTGTGTGCGTTTGATTGGAGAAGAGGAGGAAGAGGAAAAGAGGAAAAGAGGAGGAGAGGAGGAGAGGAGGGGTCACTTCCAGAGCTGGGTGCTGAGGGTTTGTCCAGAGGCGGTCGCCGCAGACGGGTATCCCACAGACGGAGCTCCGGGCTGGGCTACGCCTCCGGGAGACGTGGCTGTGCCGGAGACGGTCACGCCGGACATCTGCTGGGTCATCTGAAGAGAGACAGAGGAAAGAACGATTTTCAGTGAGAGCTCAAAGTTTTACAATTCTGAGCAAAGACCTAAGGGCAATTTTGGTACATTTCTCCTCGCCTGGATTTTTTCTCTCTTCACGTTGCAATTAAAACTGCCCCTTTTACCCCCTAATGAAGTGTTATACATAATTTTTCTCAGTACAACCTGTTATTTCACAATCTGCTGCTGTAGTTGTGTCATGTGGCTGTAATAAAAACAGAAAATACAATTCACACTCTTTTATACAAAACACACAGCAAACATGTAGAAACAACTATTTGGGATATAAAAAAAATGCTTAATTTAGGGCCTTAGCTACAAAAGTCCCAAATATTAAGTTTGTAAGTAAACTAAAAATCTCCTTATTGCCTTGAAAAAAAAGTGCAGTGGCTCCATGACTTTCCTGGTCCAGTCCTGGAAACAGCTCCTGTCAGGTCCAGGACCAGAGCCACAGCACTTCTGCATTTCCAGGGTGGAAATTACATTTGGATTTGGACATTTGGACAGAAATAAACCTTTTAAATAAAATTAGCAAGGGAGGTGCAATTACGCACACCAAGATGCGTAATTTGCCATTTATTTCAGAAAAAACTCCACTTAGAGCGACTTTTTCCCTCGTTATAAACACACACAGTCAGAGGAGTCGACCATCTTGACTCACTTCACTCTTTGGCAAAGTTTGGCTCGATCAAAATGGACGGAGCGCATGAGTTTGGGGAAAACAAAGTTCCTATTGGACACTCGTTTTGCTCACGTCATCACACAGCGTGAGTGTGACGTAGGATAAAGCCGCAGAAATGTACGGAAACCTCTATGTCTGCACTTTCAGAGGGGAAAAGGAAGTTTCTGTCTTTTACGGTTGGGAAGTTCTGTGCCGTTATATAAAACACATTCCCCGGTATCGTATACGAAGCCGTAGGTCTTGAAGTGAACTCTTCCACACTTCTGCCACAGCTGCCCTGGGACAGAGTGACTGAACCGAGGCTGCACATTCTGCCCCTCTCATCACCCCTTTGTCTGTAGATCTTAATCTCGTTTCCTGAGTTGTGTTTTGTTTCATTGTGATGTGGTAATACAGGAAGTGCTCCACTGTGATCTCTACTGAACCTAAGGTAATATGTAGCTGTAAGCTGTAAAAATCACAAGGTGGAACAGAGTAATTTGAGCAGGAGATGGAACAAATGAAACAAAACACAACTCCAGGTCTGTTTTTGAGGAGGAAACAACATTATAACATGACTTAAAGGTGCACTGTGCAACTTTTCTGGTGGAGTGTCTGGAAGCGAGCCAGGACAAGAACGAGATATAAGCGGATGAAATGAGTTTTCTATGCAGGGTGATTGGGCGCTCCCTTAGACATCGGGTGAGAAGCTCAGTAACACGGGAGGAGCTCGGAGTAGAGACGCTTTTTAATTTCTTTTTTATATGTCATAAAATATAAAAAAGGCATTAAAAGTGTCTTAATATTAACCATACAAGAAATGGATGAAAAGCAGCAGAAAGAACAGCCACTTTATGTTTACTGCCCCCTCTTCCCTTTTCCAGACAATAGATCAACACTGATAGTTGCGGTGGCTCGGGCATCTGTTCCGGGTGCCTCCCGGGCGCCTCCCTGGAGAGGCATTCCGGGCACGTCCCACCGGGAGGAGGCCCCGGGAAAGACCAGGACGCACTGGGCGGCAGTAGCTCTGTCGGTAAGAACGTTTGTCCACTGATCTGAAGGTCGGCGGTTCTTCACATAAACATCATTGGCTGAGCGGTCAGATCCACAGACCCACAGCTCCCACAGATGAATGCTGTCGTTGTGTCCTTGGGCCAGACACTTAACCCCCCTCCCCCCCATAGTGTCTGTGTACACTGGAGTATGAGTTTGTGTGTGAATGGGTGAGTGGTTCCTTGTTGTAAAGCATTTTCAGTGCCTTGCCTGGAAAACGCTGTATAAAAACGTGACCATTTACCATTATAACATGACTTAAAGGTGCACTGCGCAACTTTTCTGGAGGAGTGTCTGCTAGTGAGCCAGGATAAGGACGAGATCACAGAAACAAATGTTTGAAATGACTTTCCTCCGCAGGGTGCTGGGTGCTCCCTTAGAGACAGGGTGAGGAGCTCAACTTTGTGATTATATTTTATTGTGATGTGTGAGCTTCTGTGTCCAAGTAATGTCCCTTATGGATCAATAAAGTTTGTCTCGGGCTAAATTTAAGTCTAAGTCCAGGCCCCAGGACACTGGGGAGGGGCCATGTCTCTGGGCCTGGGAAAACCTCGGGGTCTCTCCAGAAGAGCTGGAGGAAGTGTGGAGAGGGAAGTCTGGGCCTCCCTGATCAGACTGTTGCCCCACAACCCGGATAAAGCGGAAGAAAATGGATGGATGGGTCTGCTAGCTGCTTGTCTCCATGGAGATGTTACTGCTTTCCCTGGAATATTCCACAGTATACACTACAAAAAAGGATATTCTAACATAGTTAAACTGACTTGAATGAAGCAGATTCATCTGAAAAGACCAATTTTAAGATTTTTTTACTTAATAAGAAGAGATTTTTTTTTACCTGTTTCCAGATATTTCATCCTGATTTATCTTATCTCGATATTACAACTTATTCTAAGCACTTTTTATATTAACTCAGTCCAGGTTAAGCCTCTTTAACTTCCTCCTCAGACCAATAAGGTGAAAAATCTTTCCATAAATATTTGAAACTCGTGTTTTCTGTTTAGAAGAAGATTCGTATTTCGTCTTGTTTTAAGAAAACTTGGTAAGTGAAAATTTCTTACTGCACTGGCAGAAAATTTCACTTAAAATAGGGCATTTTTACCTCAAAATGGGTATTTTTTTCTTATTTTTTGATCAGGCTTTTTTGCAGTGTAGTTTGGCTAAAACCTAAGATTTAAACACTTGTGGCCACACCGGCTCCTCAAAGTCTGATCCCGTCAGATCTCAGAAGCTCAGCAGGGCCTGGTTAGTACTTGGATGGAGACACTGGGAATTCCAGGTGCCACAGGGGGGCGCCAGACATCTTGTGTCCTTAGGTAAGACACTTCACCCACATTGCCAAGTATGAAAGTGGTGTGTGAGTGAGTGATGGTGGTGGTCGGAGGGGCCGATGGTGCAGATTGGAGCCTCGCTTCCGTCAGTCTGCCCCAGGGCAGCTGTGGCTAAAATAGTAGCACCACCACCAGGTCTGGAGTGAATGAAGAATGAACTGTAAAGCGTCTTTGAGTGTCATGAAAGGCGCTGTATAAATACAATGATTAATTAATTAATTAATTAACTTAAATCTATCACAAAATGACTTAAAAGTAGAGAAATGATCTGTCTGTGCAGCAAGATCACTTTACTTGACAAACTCTCTAAAAATAAACAACCTCTAGACTAAAATTAATCAGATTCAGAACGAGAAAGTCGATAATAAATCTGAAAACAAGATGAAGAACCTGACGTAAGCTTGAAAATCTTGGCCAGACCAGAGAAATGTGCCGTGTGTGACATTAAACATCTCCATCCGGCATTTATTCTTGACGGGTGTTTCTATTCTTCAAAAATACAATAATTCTTTAATGGGGACGACTCTCCACAGATCTGACGAGTAACATTTGTGACAGATGGTTTAATCTGTACTGCGGAACGTGCTCAACAAAGCAGAAACAACTGCATTTCGACGACTCGCAGATCCACACCCAGAGTACATTTGCGGGGGTTTTCTCTTGCATCTCCCCCCTCCACTCTCTCTCTTCCCTTTTTACCTCTTTTTTTTTACCCCTTTCGCTCCCCCTTTCACGTACCTCTCCTCTCCTCTCACCTCTCTCCTCCCCCCATCACCCCGGGGCTCTAAAAGGCTCTGCTCTGTCTCTGATCTATTATAGATGTCTCCCGACGAGCGAGCTTCACTTATCCCTCCATCCGGGATCAGAGAAAGAGGTGTGGAGGGAGAGGAAGAAAGACGACAGGAAGGGAGAGATGGAGAGATGGGCAGGGGCGGAACAGAGAAGTGAAAGGTGGATGAGAGGATGAGGAGAGAGATATCTGAGGAGAAGGCAACAAGGAGGAGAAAGTGAGAGAAAGAGAAAGAGGGATGAAGAGAGATGCAGAAAGCGAGAGAATAGAGGATTGAAGGAGAAAGAGGAAGAAGAGAGTGGGGAGGTAGGAGAAGAGAGAGTGAAAAAGAAGGGAGGAATGAGAGCGGTAAAGAGAGAGATCGGGTAAGAGGCGGGAGAAAGAAAGGAGAAAGAGGGAGAGAGATAAAAGAAAGGAGAAGGTGAGAGATGAGAGAGAGCGAGAGGCAAAGGAAAGAGGGATGACCAGGAGAGAGATAAACAGAGGAAATGAGGTGGGAGAAGGAGGGAAAGAAGGATTTGAGAGCGAGAGAAGGTGAGGGAGGAGAAGGAGAAAAGAGAGTAGTCAAAGAGAGTGAAAGAAAGGAGTAAAGGAGAAAGAGAAAGAGATAAGAGGTAGAGGGAGAGAGAGGAGGAAGAAGAGAGGGTGAAGAGGCGAGGAGGAGAAAGTGAGACAAAGAGGAACTGACAATTGGAGGGATGAAGAAAGATGCAGGAAGGAGAGAGAGAGAGAGAGAGAGGGAAGTTCAGTGAGAGAAGAGAAGAAGGGGGTGGGAGAAGGAAGGAGAGAAAGAAAAGTGAGGATGAGAGGAAAGTAAGAAAGAGAGAAAGAGGAGAGAGAGGACACTAATATCAGTGGTTGGAAGGGAAGAGAAGAAACAATGAAAAAGAAGAGAGGAATGAGAGGGATGAAGAGAGAGATAGGGTAAGAGGCAGGAGAGAGCGGGAGAGAGATAAAAGAGAGGAAGTGGTGGGGGATAAAAGAGAAAAGAGAGAAAATCAAAGAGAGAAAGAGAGGTAAAGGAGAGAGGGATGACAAGGAGAGAGAGAGAGAGGTAAAAGGGAAGAGAAAGAGGAGACAGATATCAGAAAAGAAAGCGAGAGGACGAAGAGAGAGAAGGTAAGAGAAGAGAGGAATAGAGGATTTGAGAGCGAGAGAAGACGAGGGAGGAGAGGGAGAAAAGAGAGCGGTAGAGAGAGAGAGAAACAGACGAAAGAGTGGAAATACTGCAGATTAATTATGATTACAGACGGAGAAAGAGAGAGGAGGTGTAGATGGGAAGATCACAGAGAGAAAAAGAGAGCGAAAAGGAAAGAGAGAAAGAGAGAAATGAAAGAGGGAGCGAGCGCCCTTGCACATCCGTCTCCCCTGTACCTCAGAGTTTATGTTTTATGCACGTCTCCCCCTCCCCTCCATCTGCTGTCGCTTCACACACCTCCACCGCGCGCTGACAAATGAGGCCCGTCGCCATAGTGATTAACAATTTAACAATAAACGCGCAAAAGCCTTAAAATATTGTCGACGGGAAGTCAAAACCCACGTGCGCAGAAGTGCAGTAAGCCCAGGTTTATGCTGCGTTATGAATGCAAAAGATATTGAGACGTGTTCATGGTGATTTCTTTATTTTGTTCCTAAATGTTCAAATAAGTCTGTCAAATTCAAAGGTTTTCTGCTCCGATACTGCACATTTTTCAGGTATTAGACCAAACTGCCGATACCGCGGTGTATTTTCCCTGGTGGTTAACGCGACTGATAACGGCCAGAGCGGCTGAAACAGACTGTGGAGACTCTGCAGACTCTTAAAACACTGATAAGAGGAAAGACATTTGTGTTTCCTCATCGACGTCTCCGTTTAGCCTTTCGGTTTGGACGCTCAACTCGGTGAAATCA
The DNA here is from genome assembly GCA_030686955.1 of Odontamblyopus rebecca. Classification (NCBI taxonomy): domain Eukaryota; kingdom Metazoa; phylum Chordata; class Actinopteri; order Gobiiformes; family Gobiidae; genus Odontamblyopus; species Odontamblyopus rebecca. Next base: position 36,914,036 of record CM060662.1, read on the forward strand.
CAGGGAGAGTTCGGCCCGACGACGGCGGCGACAACGCGAACTCGGACTTTGTTTATTCTGCAGAATGATCCGTGAGAGTGACGTTTTACAGAGCTCGCTGTGGGTTTTATCCATGCACTGTGGTAGAAAGTGAAAGCGCTTAAGTCTGCACTACTTATATCAAGATCATTATACATTTCACAGATATTTTAGTAGGTGTTTGTTTATACAGCGCTTTTCACAGACATATGTCACGAAGACACTTTAAAAAGCATTCTTCAGGTGGTGTAAGCTTCTGCTGTAGCCACAACTGCACCATCTGCTGTCGTCTATCAAAACAAGTTTTTATTGTAGACAACTTTCCTTTTTTTCTTTTTTTTAAATGAACCGATTCAAAATAAAACTTTCAGGACCTTTTTCCATAAATGAACTTGAACTGATTAAAAGACAACAGCAGTTTTTGGGACTCGCCCCCCCTCTGTTTCTGATGTTCCCAGTGTTTTCCCATTTAAGTCGTATCCAGCCCCGGCCCTGCTGAGCTGCTGAGGTCTGACGGGATCAGGCTTTGACATGAGCTACAGCCACAAACATTTTAGTCCTCAAAATCTTATTTACTCCTGCATCTCTTAAAAAAATTGCCTTTTAAAGATTTATTTTTTGCCCTTATTACCAAATAAAGCAGCCTAAATGTAATTTTTCCCAATATTGCACTGCGAGATAGTTGAACTCCTCCGTTTGAAGGGTCACATTTTTATAGCGCTTTTCTACCTTCAAGGCCCTCAAAGCTCTTTACAACAAGGAACCACTCACACATTCATACACCAGTGTACGCAGACGCTGGGGGTGAGGTGGGTTAAGTGTCTTGCCCAAGGACACAACAGCAACTTCATCTGTGGGACACACCAGCCGACCTGTGGGTCAGTGGATCTGACCGCTCACCAATGATGTTTATGTCGAGAGTGGGATTCAAACCACCAAACTTCAGATCAGTGGACAAATGCTCTACAAACTGAGTTACTGCTGCACTTGAGGCTCCTCTTGAGACTCAAGGGCAAATCCACCTTCTTCCGGTCGAGAATCATGGCCTGTATCGGATTCGATCCCCCAAAAATGGTATCGGAACAACACTATTTTTAAGTTGTCTTGGATCTCTCTGACCTGCAGGGACGACAGATGTAAAGTCGCCTTCAGGCTGAATATGCATTGTACCTTTTAAATAAATAAAACGAAAAATAAATAAATAAATAAATGATGCTTCTCTCTGTCACTGTAATGATACTGCTCATGTTTAAGGTAATTTTGATTGTTCAGGACAAATTAAATAAGTTTATTTCACCTTTTTGCTCAAAATGCTCTGTTCCACCTTGTGATGTCATGTAGGTCTAGTTTCCAAGTTCACAGCTCCTTTTACCTTTTGTTTAGTGGAGATTGGAAATTCCAGATCCAGTGAAGGTGTGTGGAGTTTAAAAACACCGTGGAGCACTTCCTGTATTACCACATAACATCTAAAGGTGTTTTCTGTTTGAGAGAAAAACTCCAGACGCCTAAATGTGCAGGTTTGTGCGTTAAACGTGTGAATGAAACCAAACACAGCTCCAGGTGTGTTTGTGACGAGGAAACTCTATCACAGTATTATGTTATCTCAGTGTTATGGTGCAGTCTGGGCCCTTTAATCCTAAACCCACGTCTGCTGCAGCTCCACAAAGGCCGCACCGGGACACGGGGATTTTAATTACAACAACAGCGTCGTATTTTACCTTTTATAAACCTGAAATGGGCCTGTTTAAAGGAGCTGGCGGTACTTACTTTTTATAATTAACTACTCAGCAATTAAACTGCACACAGATCAGCTAACGTGACCCTCCGCGCTAGCACAGGGCTCGTTAGCATAGCGCTGCCTCGTTAAAATGCTAATGAGGCGCGGAGAAAAGGTAGAGGTCAGAGTTCAGCAGGAAGTACAGATGGAGTGTTAATATGGAGCATAATCAGGCAGGACTGGACCGCCGCGGGGACGGAGGGCGTACGGACCTGTCAGGGGCAAACTGAAGTCCATTTTGTGCTTTTTGACGGTGCGGCTCACTGAAAACGGACTTTACTTTCTGATTTGTCGGGTTTGATCATTCAGGTTGGGTCTGCACACGTTGGGTCTGCATTACAAATGAAATTGGTCCCATGGCAACAGAGCGGCTGCTTTTCTGGGCACCTGGGTCTCACACCGAGCAGTTTTTGAAACTTTTGGCACTTTGAGCTCAAAGGTCACACGAGTAAGAGACTGTTGGACTGTGAGAAATGAGCTGTGTGTTTTTCTTATATCCATGGAGACTGTGCAAAAGCTCAGGAGCTACACTATATTTTGTGGCCATACCGGCTCGTCAAAGCCTGATCCCGTCAGATCTCAGAAGCTAAGCAGGGCCGGGCCTGGTTAGTACTTGGATGGGAGACCACTGGGAATTCCAGGTGCCACAGTGGGGCGCCAGTCGCAAAACTGTCGTAGTGTCCTTAGGCAAGACACATCACCCACATTGCCTAGTGTGAAAGTGGTGTGTGCATGAGTGTGGTGGTCGGAGGGGCCGATGGTGCAGATTGGAGCCTCGCTTCCGTCAGTCTGCCCCAGGGCAGCTGTGGCTACAATAGTAGTTTACCACCACCGGGTCTGGAGTGAATGAATAAAGCTCTGTAAAGCGTCTTTGAGTGTCCTGAAAAGCGCTATATAAAACTGATGCATTATTATTATTATTATTATTATTATATTGCCTAAAGTATTCTCTCACCCATCCAAATAATGGAAATCAGGTGTCCCATGGCCACAGGTGTATAAACTACAGCACCTCATCCTGCAGACTGTTTCTACAAACATTTTTGAAAGGATGAGTTGCTCTCAGAAGCTCAGTTATTACTCTGGGATAGAATGAGCCTGTGCAACAAGTCCAGGCCAGCCAGGCCTTCTCGTCCAGCATCAGAGGTGAGAGCCAGGCCTTCTCGTCCAGCATCAGAGGTGAGAGCCAGGCCTTCTCGTCCAGCATCAGAGGTGAGAGCCAGGTCTTATCCAACATCAGCGTGTGACCTCACAAATGTGCTTCTGGAAGAGTGGTCCAAAATTCCCATAAACACTAAACACCTAAACCTTATGGATAGCCTTTCCAGAAGAGTTGATGCTGTTATAGCTGCAAACGAGGAACCACATCATATTAAACTATGTGGATTAAGAATGGGATGTCACTTAAAGGGATAGTTTGGGTTTTTGACATGAATCTGTACGTTCCCGTCAGTAGTGTCGGTGAGCCAAGTTCTTCCCTGGCTTTGGTGCTGATGAAAGTGTCCGGCAAGTTGGCTGGAGTCACGAAAATAAAGTGTTTTTCTGTGTTCAAAAGAGTCACACATTTGCATCACAAAACCACTGTCCACGAAAACGTCGGACCTCATAATCGCTTCGTACTATTTTCTCTCCGGTCGCAACAGTCAATGGTCTGACACTACCGAACAGAAGCACTGCTGAACTACTGAAAAAAGTGCTGGATTCCTGATGTGAATGGAGAGAAAATAGTACCAACAGATTATGAGGTCTGACTTTTCGTGGCTTTGTGATGCAAATGTTTCTTTTGTATTCTTTTGAACACATGTTGCTGTCGGGAGGTAAGTCAGTGTTGATGCACGACACTGCTGATGGAGACGTACAGATTCATGTAAAAACAAAAAAACAAAAAAAACTATGCCTTTGAGTTCATCTGAAAGTCAAAGCAGCTGAGCAAATACTTTTGGAAATATAGTGTAGCTATGGACATTTGAGATACTATAGGCATTTTACACCTCATGTGGCAGCGAATGTGGCAGAAGACCTTCCAGAGGAAATACTTAGAGGGAATGAACCATTTCTTTTGGCTTTTCCTCTCCTCAAACTGCCCTGACACAGATCTGCTCACCCTCCCTGACCGGTCCTCCTGAGAAACTGACCTGAGACTTTTGACTGAGACGCAAAGACCACCGAAAAGTCCAGACTAAATGTTACCGGTGTTACAGATAAGTTCCTATTATTTGTCTTGAAAACATAAAGGTTTAGGCACTCTGCGTTTGACCCTTCAGTGTCTCTGTCCTGAACAACTGTCAGGTTTAGATCTTGAACTAGTCTTGGTCTGGACTATCTTAGCTGGAGGATTTGACCTGCTGTGCGTTTTTTTTGGGCTGACGGAGGAAACTGGAGAGGGAGCCAATATTTGCACTTTTTTAATGAATCAGCTGCTGGTCTTAAATCTGCAGCACGAGTCAATATTTAGTTTTGCCGCCGCTTATAGAATAAACCTAATGCTTCACTTGAACACTTTAGTGAGGCCATAACTGCACCGCCCTCCTACAGGTTTATGAGTAATGTGAGTTTGCAGTTCATGTTAATTTCATCATTTGGGGAAAATAATCCAAAAATATCAGGAGAGGTTATCGATCGTTGTGTTTTTTCTAGATCAGCATCAGTATCCGTCATGGAAAAAACATATCGGTCGATGTCTGCAGCTACTTTTTTCTCTCAGCAACCCATATTTTACACTTTTACATCTTCGGTTTCCTTCCTGCCGCGCAAATGAGTGTATTATAAGAAAAATACAGTTGTTTTCCACTAAAAAAAAGGTCTTTAACAAACAATACTGGCATCTTTAACGCATAATACCCCAGTGTCTGTGTCGTACGGGAGAAACCGGGACAGAAATAGGAAACAGATCGGAGGGTGAACAAAGCCGTGTGATTGTGTCCGGGTTCATTTGGCTTAAATCAGAGCCGAGCCGCTGGAGCCGGGGCCGAGTCTGAGGAGCCGATCGTAAATGAGAAAAGTGTTCAATCAGAAAAGGCCACAGGAGGAGGAGGAGAGAGGAGAAGGAGAGAGAAAGAGAGGAAGAGATGGAGGAGAACAGAGAGAGAAAGAGGGGAGAGGAGAGGGAGACAGGAGGAGAGGAGAGCAGGGTTCAGTCAGAAACAGCCACAGGAGGAGGAGAAGAGAGGAGAGAGGAGGAGAGAGATGGAGGAGAGCAGAGAGGGAAAGAGGAAAGGGAGAGAGGAGAGAGGGGGAGAAAGAGAAGAGAGAGAGGAGAGCAATGTTCAATCAGAAACGACCACAGGAGGAGGAGAGAGAGAGGAGAGAGAGGAAGAGAGAAAGGAGAAAGAGGAGACAGAGAGGAGTGTTCAATCAGCCACAGAAGGAGGAGAGAGGAGAGAGAAAAGAGAGAGAAAGAGGTGAGTGAGAAAAGAGAAGAGAGAGAGAGAGAGGGAGAGAGAAAAACAGGGGAGAACGAGAGAGAGAGGAGAGAGACGAGGGAGAAAGAGGAGAGAAAGAGGAGACAGAGAAAGAGAGAAGAGAAGGAGAGAGGAGAGAGAGGGGAGAGAAAGAGGAGAGGGAGAGAGAGAAAGTGGAGAGAAAGCGGAGAGGGAGAGAGAGAGAAAAAGAGGACCGGGAGAGAGGAGAGGGGAGAGACAAAGAGCAGAGGGAGAAAGAGGAGAGAGAGAGGAGAGGAGGGAGAAGGAGGAGGGAGAGAGATATAAGAGAGGGAAAGAGGAGAGAGAGAAGAGAGAGAAAGAGGAGAGAGAGGAGAGGGAGAAAGAGGAGAGAGAGAAGAGAGAGAAAGAGGAGAGAGAGGAGAGGGAGAAAGAGGAGAGAGAGAGGAGAGGAGGGAGAAGGAGCAGGGACAGAGATATAAGAGAGGGAAAGAGGAGAGAGAGAAGAGAGAGAGAAAGAGGAGAGAGGAGAGGGAGAAAGAGGGGAGAGAGAGAGAGAGAGAGAGAGAAAGAGGAGAGGAAGAGGAGAGAGAGGAGAGGGAGAAAGAGGAGAGAGAGGGAGTGAGAGGAGAGCAGAGAGAAAGAGAAAAAGGAGAGGGAGAAAGAGGAGAGAGAGCAGAGAGAAAGAAGAGGGCGAAAGAGGGGAGAGCAGGGAGAGAGGTAGAAAAAGAGGGGGGGAGAGGAGAGCAGGGAGAGAGGGAGGGAGAAAAAGAGAGGAGAGGGAGAAAGAGGAGAGAGAGAGAGACATGAAAGCAGAGAGAAGGAGTGAGAAAGGGAGAAAAAAGGACCCAAGATAAAAGGAAATAATAGTTAAAAAGAGGAGAGAAAAAACACCCTGAGAAGTGGATCTGACTCTCGGCCTTTTCCAAACCTCTTCCAGTTTTGTGACATAACCGTTCGTGCTTTTATCTCGGTACATTTGGTCTCAAAAAAAACCCTGTTTAAGAAAAGCCAAGATACCAGCTGTTCTCGAGGTAGACAGGGCATCTCTTCACTTAAACTGAAGCTTATACATTTGGGAAGTTTTTTATGTACATTTGAGGCACTGATACATGTAATAAAACGCTTCAAAATGATCACTATTGATGACAATTTGTCTTTTGGGGGATGTTGAGGGTGATATTTGACAGTAGGAATGCAGAAAGCCCCAGAATATTTTTCTACTAGCTTCCCCGATGTGTCAGGATGCTAAATCTTCGGGCTATTTGTCCATATTGTCCAATATTTACGATTACTTCATTTCGCCAATAGCTTTTCCTAAATAGGGTGTTTTTTTTGGGCCCTGAGACCAAACGGGGCCGAGTTGGGGGAGGTCCCTATCAACTCGTGAAGATTACTGGAAATAATAGTGAAAAAAGGAGCAAAAAAACATCCTGAAGACTGGACCTAGAAACATGTGGATGACGACTTCTTTTGGGCTCTGTTGACGATAGGAACTCTGATTTCGGTTTTCTTCATTTAGATGTCATTGTAAGAAAGCCACTGTAGCGTTCCGTCACGTTCGGCACGTCCCAAAAACCAGAAGACGTTTGGAAACTCTGTGGCGATAGATTTCTGACAAAATCTGGGAAAACTGAGAAAATGGTCCGTTGTTCTTCATCTAGACGTCATTGTACTCTTTCTTTTTTTTCCTTTAATAAATGGCCTGTTCATTTGTGTTTTATAATTTGTCTGATTTAATTTTTAAAAAAGCCATCGTAGCGTTCCGTTATGTTCGGCACGTCTCAAAACCGGAAGACGTTTGGACACCTGCGGATGACGACTTCCTTTGGGCTCTGTTGGCGATAGTAACTCTGGGAAACCTGAGAAAAAGACGATGTCATTGTATTCTTTAATTGTTCCTTTCATAACTTGCCTTTTAATTTGTGTTTTATAATTTGTATGAAAACAAGTCAAGAAAAAGATAGTGTTCCGTTATATTTGGCACGTCCCAAAACCGGAAAACATTTGGAAACATGCGGATGACGACTTCCTTTGGACTCCGTTGGCGATAATCTTCCGGTAAGCACGAACAGAGCCTATGAGCAGCTCAAAATAAGTCCGCTGTGTATTATCTGCACATAATTACACTGTTTGGCGAGGTGGCTGTTGTTAACTCAGCTCTGGCCTCTGAACGTTGTGGAAAAACACTTAAAAAACTCATTATTGTGAATAATTACGATGCTCTGAATGCAGAAGGGAGGAATAACATCGGACCACTGCAAACTCTTTAAACTCAACTCGTTTTTTTCACGGTTTTAAGACAGTAAAATGCAGATGCAGCGCCCTTGACTCCCAAAATGTAATGACAATTTCTCTACTATCGAAGAGAAATGTGCAGTGGATAGATTGGCGTCGTAAACGTGTCCGAAACTCTCTTATCTGATTGTAGCGAAGCGTCTGTGCGCGAGCTGAAATCAAACATGAATACAAAAGGGAAAGAGGTCCCTGTCTGCGCCTCGGTGTTTCAAACTCAATGATGAAACTAAGTGAAATGTACGAAAAGCACCTGCATACAAACTCACAAGCGCAGAGCTGTAGACGTGCTCGTCGCAAAACCCGAAAATGATGCAAAAACCTGTTAGAAGGAAGTTTCAGTTTAGGTCCAGAACGGTGGGAGTTCTGGTTCAGATCTGGGCACAGTTTGGTCAAACTGGAACGACTCAAACCGGGATTCTGTGAAGAACGTTTTATTTATCACATGGTCCTTTTGACCATAAACACACGAGGCTCCTTCACTGTGGAAACACCAGACTCTGAAACAGGAGCCTGAACTCAAACTGACAGAATAAAACACAGACATGTATGTGGTGCAGCTTTAAGGGTCAGACCTGGTTTAGTCCTGGTTTAGACCTGGTTTAGTCCTGGTTTAGACCTGGTTTAGGCCTGGTTTAGACTTGGTTTAGACCTGGTTTAGACCTGGTTTAGTCCTGGTTTAGACCTGGTTTAGACTTGGTTTATTCCTGGTTTAGACCTGGATTAGACCTGGATTAGACCTGGTTTAGACCTGTATTAGACCTGGTTTAGACCTGGTTTAGACCTGGTTTAGACCTGGATTAGACCTGGTTTAGACCTGGTTTAGACTTGGTTTAGACCTGGATTAGACCTGGTTTAGACCTGGTTTAGACCTGGATTAGACCTGGTTTAGACTTGGTTTAGACCTGGATTAGACCTGGTTTAGACTTGGTGTAGGCCTGGTTTGGTCCTGGTTTAGACCTGGTTTAGGCCTGGTTTGGGCCTGGTTTGGTCCTGGTTTAGGCCTGGTTTGGTCCTGGTTTAGGCCTGGTTTAGACCTGGTTTAGACCTGGTTTAGACCTGGTTTAGACCTGGTTTAGACCTGGTTTAGACTTGGTTTAGACCTGGTTTAGACCTGGTTTAGACCTGGTTTAGACCTGGTTTAGACCTGGTTTAGACCTGGTTTAGACCTGGTTTAGACCTGGTTTAGACCTGGTTTAGACCTGGTTTAGAGGTCTGTTCATGTCCTCAGAACATTACTGCTAAAAGAACTCTGGAGTATAAAGCCTGTGTACTGGTTTGTATCGTAGGTAAAGACGTGTGCAGATTCTGCTTGATTGGAAACAGAACATTCAAACTAAAAACCACTCTCCACGGCTCCAGAGCCACGTGTGTTTGTGAAGTTCTGTTAAACCTGTGGACGTGTGAGTGTTTCTGCTCGCTGTACGTGTCTGTGTCCTTCACGTTTGGAGGGAGCAGTACCTGGTTGACGCCCCACTGCTGAGGACCCGGCTGGGCTCCGTACGGGGTCTGCCCTGTTGCCATGGCGCCCGGCTGCATGTACCCTCCATTAGGCACCGCTCCTGCCCCGGTCCCAACGGGGAAGGGCAACTGAGGCTGACCCACGTACACTGCAAAACAAAAAGGACAATTACCAACCCTGTTCAGTCGGTTTAGTTCATTCAGACAGTGTTTTTTACCACAAAGAACAGGGGGTTCCAAAAAGTTTGACATGATTTTGTAGGAAAATAATTTTGGCAGTTCTTGTTGAAATAACCTCAGCTTTTCACAGAATGTATAGAAACAGATCAAGATTTTATATTTAGTGCTTTATTTTTGTTCTGTTTACAGGTTGAGCCGTTCACTTCCAAAAGCTGTTTTCAGGCCGGTCAGAACGGTGCCGGTTCCTGCACAAGTTCCACTGGGAACCAAAGTTCTCACCAGCGAATTACCCACATTCAAACCATTTAAGTGAACCAGGACACATCATCGAAAGAGGCTTTGCCACTAAATAAAAACAAGGCCGTACGAAAGCAAAACAATCATAGATCACATATCACATATGGATCAATATAACTCGCTTTTTCTTGTGCTGCTGTCGAGCTTTTTATCTTTTTATCTTATTGTATTTATCTTATTTTTGAAAACTTGATTCTAACTACTTGGTCGGTTGCATCTGTACTGAGGAAAATTTCCCTTCGGGGATGAATAAAAGTAATTCTGATTCTGATTCTGAGCTTTTGTTGAAATTCTGTTGAAGTCCTTTTGGCAAATATTTGGTCTCCTCCGCTGACACTGCACAATCTTCATGTCACTTTTCTCACCATATTCCCATGGATGCATATTCCACACGTTTTCTTTGATGAACCTGCTCACGTCGTCTGTGATGTCACGGTTTGCTTGGAAAAAAACATGTTTCCCTGGTTCTCGCCTCTGATTTTTGGCATGAACACGTCAGTGGGTTGGAGATTACGTGCGGGAACCAGCACCGGCACAGTTCCCTGTCGGCCGGAAAGCGTTTATGGAGAAGTCATTTTAGGTCTTGGAATTTTAGGTCTGGAATCTGCTCGCACACAGTCACCCGAGACCGTGCAGCGAATGACGGTTTGGCGAATCCTGAGGAAACGATGGGAAATGAAACTGCAGCTCCTTCAGGCTTTAAAAGCAGAAGACAAGCGAGAACATCAAGAACTCTATGTTGACATGCTGCCAAACTGTCATCCGAGGACTCTGGGTTTCCAAACTTGTTCTCCTCATGGACTTTTTAGGGCTTCATGAGAGTTTTTCAAGATTTTGCTCGACCTTCTCTTCTGATGTTGATGCTGGTCTAACAGATCCTTTAGCCCTGCAGAAGCACCTTTCCCTTTGCATTTTTGGTACCAAGTCTAAATTTGTTTGCCAATTTGTGAAGTTTTTCCAGATGCTGCACTGAAGGCTGCACAGTCTTGGGTGAGTGTGTGGAGCAGATTCAAAAGATGCAAAATGACTTCTCTTAATAAAACATTGCATATAAAATCTTGACCTGTTTCTATACATTCTGTGAAAATTTGCGGTTATTTCAACAAGAATTTCCAAAATTATTGGTCTGCGAAATGAGGTCAGATTTTTGGGACCTCCTGCACAATGGGTTAAGAAAATTCTACTTGGGAAATCGAACCCAAAACCTCCTAGATAGATGCAGGAAACCACTCTGCTGCACTAACACATGCGGTATTTGTGTTTCAATGTTGAACAATTTACTCACCTAGTTTTAACATTTTGATGGTAATAATTTTTGGCGATAAAACAAGAAAGAAACCTTGAACTTCCAAAAGGTTTTTCATTATAATTTAGCAAAACTATTGTTGTTTTAAACCACTTTTGAAGACTCTCGGCCTCTGCTCTCTCCACTCCTCCGCTCTCAGCACCTCACTGAAACGTCGCACCCAGATTTCTAAAGGAAATTATTCAACATTATAATAATCAGCGGTGAAGCTTTCAGCGAGCGACAGAGAAAACACTTTAACACTGTGGCAGAAATCCTGTTTGTAACCCTGCGTGAGAGTGAGGCATAGTTCAGCAGTGGAGCGGCATTTCTGGTACCAAATTCAGTCATTTTCCCACAGAAATTCTCAAAATGTATAGAAAAAATGTTATGAGAGACACTATATAGACAATTAAAGGTCCTATCTTACTAAAAATGGACTCTTGTGAGCTTTAATTCAAGGTTACAATGTTGTTACGTCCTCAAAAACAGACCTGGAATTACTCGTGTTTATTATTCCTGTATGTTTCGGACCATGAGACGCACTGGATTTTAAATCTTGCATTAAGTGAGACTGAGACCTTAGCCCAGGCATCCACGATCCATTGGCAGATCGTGGTGTAACTCGCCCGGCGTTGCCTCCACAGCTGCAATTTAACTCGAAGACCTAAGGGCAATTTTAGTATATTTCAGCTCGCCTGGATTTTTTGTCTTAATTTTGCGATTAACACTGCCCCATTTACCCCCTAATGAAGTGTTAAACATCTTTTTTTTTTTCTTCAGTGCAACCTGTTATTTCACAATCTGCTGCTGTAGTTGTGTCATACGGTTGTAATAAAAGCTACAGGACCAGAAACAGAGATACAAAACACACAGCAAACATGTATAAACAACTTTTTGGACTTCAAAAATGCTTAATTTAGGGCCTTAGCTACAAAAATGCAAAATATCAAGTCTGTGAGTAAATTTAAAATCTCCTTATTGCCCTAAAGACTAAAAAAAGTGTAATCGCTCCATGACTTTCCTGGTCCAGTCCTGGAAACAGCTCCTGTCAGGTCCAGGGCCAGAGCCACAGCACTTCTGCATTTCCGCACTTCTGCATTTCCAGGTGTTTATTACATTTGGATTTGTTCATTTTGAGTGAAATAAACCTTTTAAATAAAAATGCCAAAGTGCTGCACAATTACGCACACCAAGATGTGTAATTTTCCATGTATGTGAGAATTAACTCCATTTAGAGCGACTTTTTCACTCGTTATAAACACACACAGTCAGAGGAGTCGACCATCTTGACTCACTTCACTCTTTGGCAAAGTTTGGCTCGATCAAAATGGACGGAGCGCATGAGTTTGGGGAAAACAAAGTTCCTGTTGGACACTCGCAAGTGTGACGTAGGATAATGTTGCAGATAAGTATGGAAACCTCTATGTCTGCGCTTTCAGAGGGGAAAAAGTCAACTATATTGCACGGCTATAGAAAACATATTCCTCAGACTCGTATACAATGCCGTAGGTCTTGAAGAGTTTAACGCTTTTAGCCCTTCGACTTTAAAAATGTCAGAAAATGTCCCAGGAGTAAGTGCTTTTGCCCCTTTTACCAGGAGGAGTTCAGCTTTCAATATCTGGCAGTTGTTTAACATTTCTGTAACCTGCACACGTAGGAGCTCTGAAAACATGAACCATCTCCAACGTGATTTAATCGAATGCCCGTCCCTCTTATACACACACCGTAATATGATGCTGAAGCACAGTACGGGTTACTCCACGAGGCTCCTGACTGCAGTAACGCTCCGACAATCCACCCAGCGGAGCGGTTTGTAGCTTAACAAAGTCGTACTAAAACATTTTGACAGGTTTTTGAGCGCCGTGCACCACATGAAATCGGTTCGAGGTCAAAACCAGAATTGACGCATAAGGCGCACTGTCGATTTTTGAGAAAATTAAAGGATTTTAAGTGTGGTCCAAAAAATACAGTAGTCAACTTTTTACCTTTTGTTCTTTAGACATGGACAATTCCAGGTCTGAAATGACTCAACTCAAGCTGTACATTAATTAAACTGTGAAAGCATTTTTATGTAGATATTTTTTCTTTATTCGGTTTTATTTGAATAATTGAACCAGTCTCACAACAATTCAAACTTTGTGTAGTTTGTGCATTGCTGATTAATATTAAATATCAAATAATGAGGCAGAGAGAGACAGTAGATTGAAGAGAAATGATCACAAATGCTTTTTATTTTACACTGTTAATGTGTTTAACATTAACCACCGGCTTAGAAATGTGGAAGAAAATATAATCACAAAATACAGTGAAATCAGTCAGTTTTTGTGTGTTTATTGCATTAACATGAGTGATTTAGCCGTTATGTAGTTACAACATCTGCACATTTGTCAGAGCACATTGTATTTTTACTATTTTACCAATTTCACATCATTTAAAGTGTCAAATAAACATTATATGAACATGGCTTTATAATCTATAAATCTAAGAGTTCAGGTGAAATTTAGCAAATACAAAAAAATCACTCTGGATAATGGTAAACAGATTTTAGATATGTGCTTAACAATGACACAACAAATACATGTTTTCCTGACTCCACCATTTGGGCCACATATTTACAGATATTTTACACTTGAGCCGAGCAGCAATGACTGATCCAACATATAAACATTCTTCAGTTTTGTTTTCTATGACAGAATGTGCCCAGACTTCAAAAGGTGAGCAAAGTGAGAGGGTCAAAACACTGAAATAAGAAAAACAAAAAACCTGCTGCACTGTAAAAAAGAAAAAGTTAGTTCAACTCCAATTTTCAAGGCAACCGACTGCACAGAGTTTTTAAGTTGTACGTATCAACGTAAAATTTTAAGTTTTGAAGTACTGCCATTATTAAGTTGGGTGAACTAAGCTTTTGAAGTTATGCCAACTTAGCATTTTAAGATTACTACACCCACAATAAATATTTATTTTTTACTTTCAACTACATTGGTACAGCTTTTGAACTCCATCCATCTTCTCCCGCTTAATCCAGCTGGGTCGCGGGGGCAGCTTGCTGCCCAATACTCATAGCACCTGACCCCCCTATGAACCCCTCTGCAGGTGGTGGGGGAAACCGGAGTACCCAGAAGAAACCCATCCAGACACGGGGACGAACATGCAAACTCCACACAGAAAGGCCTGGGTGACCTGGGGATCGAACCCGCAACCTTCTTGCTGTGAGGCCTGAGTGTTGCCACTCAGCCACCGTGCCGCCAGCTTTTGAACTGAACACCAAAATGTTTGCCAGCATAAGTAATTTAAAGCCCAAAGGAAAAAAAAAAGTCTTTCAGCATACAATTAACAAATGTATAAAAGCATATAAAAATATACTTCAGCATCATCCATCTGAAATATGGGCAAACACCTTAACATGTCTTTAAATTCAACTAATTTTCAACTTTTTTAAATTTTCACTGAGTATTAATACACAGCTGACAAAGCAAATTTGTACCTTTTTTTCAACAGTAGCAAAAACTAACAGCCTTTAAAATAACTGTACAGTACAAAACTGTACTGTTAAATTTCTCTTCTGAACATCACCATGTTTCTGAACAAACATCACAGACTTTTGTGCAAGTCAAAATAAAACTCTCGTTCACTGCAAAATCAGAGAAAATCAGCAGATTGCTACGAGATTTCAAGTGAGCATGTGCAGATTAGTTAACCTGGTCCTAAATAAGCGTCTACTGTGATTTGTATATTATGCCAACTCAAAATCTTAATTAAGGTCAACTTTTTATCAGAAACTTCCAAAAGTGAGTTGAAATGACTCACTTGAGACAGTGTAAGATGCAATTGGTAATTTTATTGTTTGTGGATGCAAAACTCCTAGTAAACTGAACAAATTCAAGTTGTCATTTTTACAGTGTGTATATATTCCTCCTCAGTGTATGTAGTCATGGTAGTTAACATCATAATTAAACACAAACACTCCTTCTAATTATACATTTTATTTGACTTTAATGAAATGGGCAGTGCCTCCCAAATTACAAAGCCAGACTCCAGCGAACGGCGTCGGAGTGAAGGTGGTGTGGACCCAGTGGAGGAGGCCGTCACGGAATGTCCGCTCCCCGTTCTCCACCCCAAACCCGACCCTACAACCCCCTCCTCCACTCCCCTGCCTCTCTACCACGGAATCTCCGATCCGCCTCTCAACGATGGAATCTCTGCCCTGACTCTCAACGACGGAATCTCCGATCCGCCTCTCAACAACAGAATCTCAGATCTGCCTCTCAACGACGGAATCTCCGCCCCGTCTCTCAACGACAGAATCTCCGATCTGCCTCTCAACAACGGAATCTCAGATCTGCCTCTCAACGACAGAATCTCAGATCTGCCTCTCAACGACGGAATCTCCGCCCCGTCTCTCAACGACGGAATCTCCGATCTGCCTCTCAACAACGGAATCTCAGATCTGCCTCTCAACGACAGAATCTCCGATCTGCCTCTCAACGACAGAATCTCCGATCTGCCTCTCAACGACAGAATCTCCGATCTGCCTCTCAACGACGGAATCTCAGATCTGCCTCTCAACGACGGAATCTCCGATCTGCCTCTCAACGACTGAATCTCAGATCTGCCTCTCAACCACGGAATCTCAGATCTGCCTCTCAACGACGGAATCTCCGCCCCGTATCTCAACGACGGAATCTCCGATCTGCCTCTCAACCACAGAATCTCAGATCTGACTCTCAACTACAGAATCTCCGATCTGCCTCTCAACGACAGAATCTCCGATCTGCCTCTCAACGACGGAATCTCAGATCTGCCTCTCAACAACGGAATCTCAGATCTGCCTCTCAACGACAGAATCTCAGATCTGCCTCTCAACGACGGAATCTCCGATCTGCCTCTCAACGACAGAATCTCAGATCTGCCTCTCAACGACAGAATCTCAGATCTGCCTCTCAACGACGGAATCTCCGCCACGTCTCTCAACGACGGAATCTCCGATCCGCCTCTCAACAACAGAATCTCCGATCCGCCTCTCAACAACGGAATCTCAGATCTGCCTCTCAACGACGGAATCTCCGCCCCGTCTCTCAACGACAGAATCTCCGATCTGCCTCTCAACGACAGAATCTCCGATCTGCCTCTCAACGACGGAATCTCAGATCTGCCTCTCAACGACGGAATCTCCGATCTGCCTCTCAACGACAGAATCTCCGATCTGCCTCTCAACGACGGAATCTCAGATCTGCCTCTCAACGACGGAATCTCCGATCTGCCTCTCAACGACAGAATCTCAGATCTGCCTCTCAACGACAGAATCTCAGATCTGCCTCTCAACGACGGAATCTCCGCCCCGTCTCTCAACGACGGAATCTCAGATCTGCCTCTCAACGACAGAATCTCAGATCTGCCTCTCAACGACGGAATCTCCGCTCCGCCTCTCAACAACAGAATCTCCGATCTGCCTCTCAACGATGGAATCTCTGCCCTGACTCTCAACGACGGAATCTCAGATCCGCCTCTCAACGACAGAATCTCAGATCTGCCTCTCAACGACGGAATCTCCGCCCCGTCTCTCAACGACGGAATCTCCGATCTGCCTCTCAACAACGGAATCTCAGATCTGCCTCTCAACGACAGAATCTCCGATCTGCCTCTCAACGACAGAATCTCCGATCTGCCTCTCAACGACAGAATCTCCGATCTGCCTCTCAACGACGGAATCTCAGATCTGCCTCTCAACGACGGAATCTCCGATCTGCCTCTCAACGACGGAATCTCCGCCCCGTATCTCAACGACGGAATCTCCGATCTGCCTCTCAACAACGGAATCTTCGATCCGCCTCTCAATGACGGAATCTCCGATCCGCGTCTCAGCGACGGAATCTCCACCCTGCCTCTGCACAACGGAATTGCCGCCCCGCCTCTCAACAACAGAAAGTTCCTTCTGAAGGCGTACTCTTTCTCTCCCCCCGGTCATCACCTTGACTGGCTTTAATGTAATGTCCAGTGTATATCTCCTGAAGCTCTCTCTGGTGCGTGGCTCAGGTTCAGGCAGTTTAAACTCTCTCAGAGTGACCTGCAGTTTGTCCCTAAGCTCTGACACAGCTCTGGTCATGTACTCAAAGTCCCTTCTTAGTCCAGTCTGGCCTCTGGACTCTATCTCCTTTGTTAGTGTTGACAGTGGGGGACAGTGCAGAATAAACTGGTTATGATCCGGAGTGAGAGACAGTGTGTCCAGCTCAGAGATGGTCCTCTTCAGCTCACAGATGTCCTGCTGCAGTTGATCTTGGAGCGCTTGGATTTCATTCAGTTTGGTCTCGTGCTCAGACTGGATCTGCTGCTCCACTTCAGAGCGCCTTTCCTCCAGGAGAAGGACCATCTGTGTGAACATGTCCCCACTTTGCTGCAGTGCTGTCTGGGCAGAGCAGCTGATGTCCTGGGCCTCCTGCTGAAGCTTCTTCAGGTGTGTCTCTTTGTGCTGGAGGCTCTGGAGCAGCAGGGGCTTGTGGGCCTGCAGCTCTGCCTTTCTCTGGGCCCTCTCTGCTGCAGAGGACACGGTGTCATGGCCCTTGTGTTGGTCCACACAGAGAGAGCAGATGCTCTGCTGATCTGTGCGGCAGAACAACTCCATCAGTTTGTTGTGTTGAGAGCAGAGGTTTTCCTGGAGTTTGTCAGATGGCGCCATCAGCTGGTGTTTCCGTAGTACTGCCACATCGCGATGAGGCTGGAGGTGAGTCTCACAGAAAGAGACTAGACACTGCAGACAGGAGCTGACAGCCTTCAGCTTCCTCCCGGTGCACACATCACAGGACACATCTCCACGGCCGGTGTAGCAGTGGTCAGCAGGGGGCGCTGAGAGCCCTGTCGTCCTCAGCTCTTCCACTATATTGCCTAACACTGTGCTCTTGATCAGCACAGGCCTGGGGACAAAGCTCTCTCTGCACTGAGGACAACTGTACCTTTGCTTTTGGTCCCAGTCGGTTTGGATACAGTCCCTGCAGTAGCTGTGTCCACAGGGGAGAGTCACTGGATCCTTCAGCAGATCCAAACAGATGGGACAAGTTATGGTTTCCTGGTTTAAAGCTCTCTGCGCCATGTCTGCGCTCCGACTGTGTTAGTTTAGCTTTTGCGGACGTGAGTGTCGTGTGCTGGAGGAGACAGGCCCCGCCCCCTGAGCACGAGGAAGTGACTGAGGCGGAGTTAAACCACTGTGCCGAGGTGTGTTTCTCCTCTCTGGTGTTTGCCTGCTGTTTTCTGAAGGTGCGGTCATGTATCAAGGGTCACTGAACAGACTTTGATCGTCACATGTCAGAGGTGTGTTTGATAATCACTTCTGTAAAGTCTTAAACTGTCTCTGGTTCTGTCCTCAGTGAAGATTAGGCAAAACATTTCCTTGTACAGAGGTTGGGTTCATGATTTCCTGTTACTGTCCTAAACGACCACCGTATATTCATGGAGAATCGTAGAAAGCTCAAAAGTAGATTTTGCGTAATACCCCCTCGTTATATAGCGTCCTCGTCGTGCGTAGTTTCTTACCCTGTCCAGTGGCGGTCTGCTGCTGTGGCGCCCCCTGTGGTTGGCTGCTGTACAGGGACAGAATGGAGTCTTTGGACATGAGTTTCTTCTCCTCGGGCCTCGGAGCAGCAGAGGAGGAGGCAGGAGCGGGGGACGTAGGGGGCGCTGTTCCTCCACCGGCCTGTGATAAGACAAAAGGAAGAGTTTAGTCGTGTGTGATGCTAACTGTAGGAATTGCTCTGTCTGTTACACAATGTAGACTTCATTTTGAGCTTTCTAAGACAACCAGAAAGAACAGACTAGAACTTCTCCTCTCTTTTTGTTGAAAATCAAACTCCTAAACCGGACCATGAGCGCTCTACTGATCACAAACTCCTGAAAATTTTGTTCTGTTCTGTTTTTTGGTAGTTATTGCTAATGTGTGTATTGTGTCTCCATGGTAACTGCTGAACAATCAATCAATTAACACTGCACAAAACAAAATCTAGTCATGTTAAGGTGACTTGAATTCAGAAAATTTTATTAAAATTTGACTAAATTTCACTTGACAAGTAAAATGATCTGCCAGTGGTTGTACTTAAAATATGGAAATACATCTTGCTACACTTAAAATAAGAAAAACAACAAGTTTTTGCACAAAATTGAAACAAAATCTTTTGTTACTTCAATTAAGAAAAATACTTGTTCCATTGGTGGATAATTTTACTTGTCAAGTTGATCAAATCTACTCAAATAAAGTAAAATGTTCTTAATTTAAGTCATTTTAATTTGGCTAGATATTGTTTTTTTTCCCAGTGAAGCTTTATTTCAGACTCCAGTGGGTCCATATAGAACATTTAAAAACAGACAGAAGACACACAAAGCTGTAATAACGGTCTATGGTTGAGGTTTTCAACTGAGATGGGACACAAACATGAAAAGAAAAAATCACATCTACATCAGTATTGATATCATAATTGTGTGTGTGTGTGTGTATGAGCTGTAAAATGTAAAACACGTAAAAAATCTGATCCTGATTATTTAAAGTTCGGTTTCCCCTGGTCGGGTTCTGAGACTGCACCTCGGCCTGGGAAACGCTTTCCCCGAGAAGAACCGAGAGCGCAGAGGACGGACCGCTCAGAATAAGATATATCGAACTAAACCAGATTCACGTTTCTGTCCGGATGCTTTGCACCACCTCAGAACCAGCCGCAGTCCTCGAGCACAAAGGACCGGAGCATCCCGCCCAGGTCTATATTCCACTGCTCATTCTCATTTTCCCCACACAGAACCAGCGAACAGAGGACGGACCCGCTCAGACCCAGTCCACTGCACTGGTCTTGTCCCTGTCTGGATCCAGAACATGGAGGACGGAGCCTTTGGACCGATCTGACCAACACTCAAGACACAAGACCAAGGACCTGACCCCCAGTCCTGGTCCGGGGAACAGCAGTGGAGTTTAATCTAAGACCCGGACACGACTTCAGCATCAGGTGTCGTCAGCGGGAGTTTTGGCACCGATTACAAGTGTTAAACAGGTTCTGTTGATTTGGATCAGCTGATTGATATTCAGTGATGTTAAAAGCAGCCTTTATTAGGCCTGCATGAAGTTGGAAATTATTAAATTAAAGAAATATATTCTCAATTGTTATTGAAACTCATTGCAGGAACACAAAAGCTGCATTTACTTCACAGGCCTGTGTGGGGAGGGCAGGAGGATGGGATTTTGGGGAAGGAGGAGGCTCAGCTGTCTTTAGCACCTCTAAGGGGATATATCAATATAAGCAGTTCCTCCAGTGCCTCTACAGTTCAGAATGAACCTGACCCTGCTCTGCTCAGACATTATTAAAACATTTGTCATTTCATTTTGTGAATCCTCAAGGCACTTCATAAATGTGTATACAACGTTTCTGATCACAGCCTTCAAGTAGGGACAAACAGCAAACACTGAACATTGCACTCTAGGCACAGGGCCAGAACACTCCCAGCACGATATCACTGCAAAGTATCAATAAAGAGTCAATCATTTGTAATCTTTACAATAACTGATTAAAGGGGAACTCCAGCAGGTTTGAAGCTAAAGTCCGTTGCTAGAGGAGGTGAAATTCTGTCAGAAGCCAAAAATATGGCACAGATCAGTGTTTCCTCAGCGGAGATCTGACTGTGGCAGTGAGTCTGTTAAGGCAACAAACTAGTGTAGTGATGGGGGCAAGTTCTGAACTTCCACATAAAACACCAGACAGAATTCCACCACCTCGAGCAACGGACTTTAGCTTCAAATGTGCCGGAGTTCCCCTTTAAAGCTGAGCCACCAGTTCAAATCTGTATTGTTTTAATAAGACAAAACTAAACAAAACTGAATCAACAACAGTGATCAGTCAGTACTGTGGAAGAAATAGGTGAATCATTAGATGTGACCCAGAGTTATTCGTCAATGTCAGACTTAATATCTATTATTTATTAGAATCACAACCAGTACAAGCTTCTTTCCAGACACGTCCAAGCAGATCTTATCGTAAATCAACGCATTTGAGAGCAACAACGGGCTCTATTCATGCTGACGTCACAAAACCAGACGACGTTTGGAAACATTTGGGCTCTGTCGGCGATAGTAAATCTGGGAAAACTGAGAAAATGTCCCGTTTTTCTTCATCTAGATGTCATTGTATTCTTTCTATTTTTTTTTTCCTTTTATAAATTGCCTGTTCATTTGTCATCCAGCTGTCTGTGAGTGACATCGAAGACATGATTAGAGTCTCGTCCTTCATCGAAAGCTTTGGCAGGTTGTGAAGACGCTGCTGCTGAATCCACGGTTTGATCACAGGCCGGAAGTCGTCAGCCGCTTGTTCCAAAACGTCTTTAGTAAACGTGAACAGAGCTTACAAGAAGAAGAGTTTGCGAGGTTAAAAGACGAGTTTCTTGCCGATAAAAATGAAAGATGCGGCTGGTTTCGTCGTTGAGAGAGAGGCTCAATTTGACAAACAGTCGCTCAGTTTAAATAAAGTGAGTTTGTGCAGAGACAAGGCTGCTCCTGCTGACGGGGAGAACAGAGTCAAACGCACGATCAGTGATAAAAACCTGAGGCCATTTAGACAAAGCAATAGAGAAAGAGAGGCTCATTCGTCGCGTCAGATCACACACACAGACTGAAAGGTGAGACAAAGTTCAACCAACAGAGATTTAAAGGTGCAAAGTGCAACTTTTCACCTGCTTAACTTGATGGAGTTTGCCCGGAATGTTCTTTGATATGACTTTAAAACATCCCTCTAGCATTTATTCATTATGGTTACATTTCTATTGCTCAAAAATACAATAGGTTATGCGAAAAGGGGAGACTCTCCACAGAGACTCTGAGCTGTAAAGGGGTGACAATAGTGCAGCGTTTTGTCCACTGATCTGAAGGTTGGCGGTTCGAATCCCGCTCTCGACGTAAACATTATTGGTTGAGCGGTCAGATCAGCTGAACCACAGGTTGGCGGTACGATTCCAGCTCCCACAGATGAACGCTGTTGTTGTGTCCTTGGGCAAGACACTTGTGTACAAGTGTTTGAATGAAGTGGTTTCTTGAGGTAAACTGCTTTGAGTGCCTTGATACGGTGGCCAACGGGGGCCAAACGCACAGTGCAAAAAACAAAATCTAGCTAAGTTAAGATGACTTAAATACATTTTTATCGTGATTTGACTAAATTTCACTTGATAAGTAAAATGATCTGCCAGTGGAACAAGACATTTTCTACTTAAAATATGAAAATACATCTGGCTACACTTAAAATATGAAAAACAACAACTTTTTGCACTTAAAATAAGAAACACAATCAAATGTTGCTCAAATTAACAAAAACACACTTGTTCCACTGGCAGATCATTTTACTCGTCAAGTTGAATCGACTCAAATAAAGTAAAACCTTCTTATTTATAACGTCCTATTTTTTCACTGCATTGCAACGGCCCAGTGCATCTCAATTCAGAGAAAACAGCTTCAAGTACAGAGACGATGTAAATTCACAGACTCAAACACAAGTTTAATCGAGGTACAAACAAAGGACGTGGTGCAAATGAATAAAAAAACGAGCTGCATGAGACTAAAACAAATGTGTCGTCATCAAATGTGCCGCGAATAGAGAAACGACGCAGAGCACAAGAGGATGAAAACCAAGGAAACACCAAAAAACGCTGCATAAAGAGTCACCGCAAAGGGAGCGCTCCAAACCTGCAGGGGGCGCTGTCAGTGTAACAGCTCAATGGAGAGAAACACTGGATTGAGAGAGAGAGAAAGGCTCTGTCTGTAGATCCTTTTAGCGTGATTAAACAGTGATGACGTAGGCTCGGTTGTGCATTATGGCAACAGAAGTACAGCAGAATTCAGCAGCTGGTCGAGCTCTGCCAAAGGATTATCGCCAAAAGATCGTGAATATTTCCTCAACAAGCCTTTGACAAATGGTGTCCGCGACTGCCAGATCCTTGTGAGTAAAACTTTAAAACTATAGTCCACTAGTAGAATATTGATTCTGACAAACACACACAGAACAACCAGACATTTTGGACCTGGAAATGTTTTTATCTCCGTCGTCTTCTGTCCATGTTCAGTCTGAATGGATCCGAATGAACGGGGAACAGTGACACTTCCTTTGCCAAAATGCGCACACGGCTTGAATTAATCACTTCTAAAAAGGATCTATGAAAGAGACAGAAAATGGCTGACTGACAAATTATTGTTACGGAAAATCAACATCATGGATCTGTTACTATAACGATGGACGTGCAAATGTGTTGCTGTGTAAAGTCGGGTGTGAAATACAATCAAATGAACCGCACGTGATGAACCTCGTTGTACAGGGATATTTATATTATTAATAAACACAGTATGTGAATAGAATCAAATAAAAGCCACATTACCGTAACAAACAATGCGCTGTTACACTGTGAGCGCCCCCTGCAGGTTCGGAGGACTTCCGTTGCGCGTTTTTCAGTCTTTTCTCGGTGTTCATTGTTTTGTGCTCTGCGTCGTTTCTCTATTTGCGGCACATTTGCTGACGATACATTTGTCTTCGTCTCTTGCAGCGCGTTTTTTTATTCATTTACACCACGTTCTTTGTTTGTACCTCGTTTAAACTTGTTTGAGTTGTGAATTTGCATAGTTTCTCTAAACTGAGACGTACTGGGCCTTGAAGAAGAAAAAGCGCGATATAAAAGTGTGACCATGACCATAGTGCTGTAACCTGCTCGTCTCCCTGGTGATCGGCATGTTTATTTATTTAAAAAGGGACAATGAACATTAATCAACATCAAAATAATGTAAATGTGCCCGAGTTAGCTGATAAGAGCTAATTTGCATCGGTAGTCCCTTTGCCAGATGTCAAAAAGGCATCCTAAATTAAAAAAAATAAAAAACGTTACACATTAAAAATTACACAAATGTACAATAACATTACAAAAATACAATAAAAGTTTGAGTGTTCACACATTTGCGTTTCTAAAAGCCACTTTTTCAGGCCCGTAGCCCCCTGAGACTGGGGTCACCTTTTTCCAAAAATTAAAAAAAAAAATAGTGCTGAGTGCTGTAAATGCGATATACTGTAAACCATTTCTAAAATGCTAATAAAGATTTGTTTCATATTTAATAAATTCCAGTTCTTATAAGCAAATAACTTTATATAATTGGTTGTATTTTTATAATAATTTAACAATATATGCATAATTACAATAGATAATGTAACAGATAACAAGCCGCAAAGGCACCCGTATAAAAAGGTCACTTTTGGCTTAAAAAACGACCCACCCCCCTTGGAAGTCTGGCTACGGGGCTGTTTTTAGCATTCTTTTTAAAAGCAGAGAATGAGGGAGATGTTCTGATGGCTTCAGGCACAGAGTTCCACTGATGAGACGCTCTGACGGAGAAAACCGACTGACCAAATACAGATTTTCTATGAGGAATAATGCGGTCTTCCCTCACTGCTCCTCTGGTCACTCTGCCCTCACTAGATCTAAAATGAACAAAATCATTCAGCGAACGGGGAGCCGAGCCATGTTTAATCTTGTACATTAGACAGATATTTTTAAATTTAATAATATTGTCCCAGGTCATTAATATGTATTTCTGTGGTGATATCTGTAATGTTTTTTGTCAAGTGTTTTTAAAGCTTGTTTATAGAGTGATTCAATGGGTTTTATCTATACTGCGGATTATTCTCCGACGGAATAACATTTCCGCGAAGACCAGCGAGATCCTCCCGCTGGAAATATCACGTAATGCACCTTAAAATAGCAAACTCCACCTGAGAAATCGGACCTGTCTCCATCTCAGTTTAAACTCCAGGGAGTCCACGTTATTGCCACATGAATTCAGCCTTTTCCATAAGCCGCAGAATATTTCCCGGTGCATTTTTCACCACTGCGTCTTTATCTCGGTGTGTGCAGATAGGAGCAGGACCCCGCGCCGTCTCCGATAGTGTAACAGTCTGTTCCCTTTCCCCCCCACATCTGGCTTTATCTTGTCGGGCAGAAATGTACAGCTCTCTTTATCTCCGCTTATCGTGCAGCATTTCCTGTTTCCTGCACGGATTCAGAATTCTAAATCAAAATGATGTTTCACGAGGAGCTGAATCACAGACTCTTCTCTAAGCCTGTAGCGTTTACGTCCCAGCCAATCACCGCTAAAGCCGTCCAAATGCAGACAAAGAGTCAAAATGAACCGTTCAGCGTGAATTAAAAGGGTGCGGAGTGATTTGTGCGGGAGTAAAATGAGGTGAGTCGGGACAAGGACGAACGGAGAGGATGCATAAACAGAAAACAGACAGAGAGAGGAGAGGGATGAGCTGGATGTGTGTGGTGCTTCTCCGGGGAGGTTTCTCCAAGTGCAGCCAGGTTTAAGGTGAACCCGGACGAGCTAATAATAACATACACAGCTTAACAAACCTATTAGAGCGCCGCCCGGTATCAGGCGTTTGCCACGGCTGCCATAATTTAACAGTAATCCGCCGGTAAATGCAGGATCTGTTTATCAAAACCATGTCTTTAATGCGAAAATAGAACTATTGTTGCTGCAGTTTAAAGGGACAGTTTGGAATTGTGGAGATAGGGCCTCATTTTCCTTGTATTTCGTTGTATTGTCCTTGTATTTGCAGAGGTTGCTGGTGCTAGGCTAGTGCATGTCAATGACCACAGTCGTCCTGCCACTAAAAACAGTCTGACCCACTCCACAGACCCGAGGAAAAACTATAGACTATAGATTCTCACAACGACAGGAAGTGTCGCGATGTTGAGTCGCGCAATTTCCGGTCAAAGCTTTTCTTTGGGAAAATCCCTGTGGAAAAGTGTCGCGGATTTTTGAGCAGCTTCATAAATCTGCCCCAACACCAAATCTTCATCCAACAAGGACAAAGAACAGATTCTGTCCATGAGGAATTTATCCACAACGATCGAGGGAAGAAAACTTAGGCCTACGTATATGTAGGCCTGCACCGCTCAACAACAACAGTAAACGTCGGTAAAATGTGAGTGTGTTCAGACCGTCATGTCACCTGCTACAGACGTATATGTATCATGGAGGTCTGAACAGCTCTAGTGGGAGCATTGGTGATTGGATTTGAGCCAGTGTTTAAGTTGTGTTTTGAATGTGTTGTATGTGGGAGATTCTCTTATTGTGTGAGGGATGTTATTCCAGATGTTACAGCCTCTAACTGAGAGGACCGACTGTGCGAAGGTGGTGCGTCTATACGGAACCTCACAATCACCTCTAGTCGTTGCTCTAGTGGTTCTGCCAGTTAAAACGTTACTTTTCCCATTACACAGATAGTACGGACGCTTTACGGACGAGTCAGTCTTCTGTTTTATGCATGACCATAACAGTTTTATACAGGTTTGTGCGTTAAATGAAAGTGTAATGAAACAAAACACAACTCCAGGTCTGTCTGTGATGAAGAAACAGCTTTATAACATCAGAAAATAGAAATAGGGGCCCTTTATGTCATCATTTGATGCTTCTACCTCGGCAGAAAGCACAAAATGCTGCACAGGCTAACTGAATCTCTCCACAAAACCAATCAGACAGCATGACATTTGAAGTAGCGTTTAGCATTTAGCGTTTAGCAGACAGGAGCCGTAATCAGAGCTCATTGAGACACACTTAAACTTGCGAATGTCGTCTGGAGAGTGTGTGTGTGTGTGTGTGTGTGTGTGTGCGTGTGTGTGAGCTCAGGGCGTCCGATAAGAGCCACTGATTCTGAGCCAAAGATAACTGAAGAAAATGGCTGCCAGCGCACGCACTTTTAATTACATCCAGCACAACTTTCGATGAGACGACGAGGGACCAACGGCAAAGAGACGAGCGAGAATTAAACTGCAGCCAAGTTACATAAGGTCATGAAGTGCATCCAATCAAAAGTGCTACAAAAACCGTCTGAACTGGAACTAAACCAGGACTAAACCAGGTCTTAAAGGTGCACTGTGTAACTCTTTTGGTGGAGGGTCTTTTAAATGCTTTTCTCCGAGATGTTCTTGCTTTGTCTGGATAAAATTAAACCTTATTAATAATTACTTACTAATAAAACCAGACCAAGTTACAGGTCAGATCTGTGGAGCCCCGCTCACACTCAGAATGCCTGTTTTTCTGGGTATTTTTGAGCCATAAAACCGCCTGTACACACACATTACATCAGGGGTCATCAAACTAAGGCCCCCCCGGTCCATCTGCCACTACCATTTGAACTGGCCCCATGAGGCAATCCTCAAAAGTGGACAAGGCCTTTTTTTTTTTTTAATTACTGCATTTTCCAGACTATAAGTCACTCCGGAGTATAAATCATCAAAAAAATGCACAATGAAGAAGAAAAAGAAAACATGTATAAGTCGCAGTGGACGATAAGTCGCATTTTGGGACAGAACAGAGAAGAACAGGCTGAACATGTGTCTGGTGAGTTCACGTCACATATGAACAGTTATTCACAAAACTAGAGCAGAAACAACAGAACACGTTTACCAAACTCTCCATCTCGCTCCAAATCACTAAATCCACTGAATTCTTCATCCTCGTGTCACTTCTGAGCAACTCCACCAACTCCAGCTAAATCCAGCTTTTAGCCGTGATGAGCTCTTTTGTTTTCTTTATTGCAGTTGGAGTTTCCTCCACTTTTCTCCATCAAACACAAGTTTCTCGCACACTCCAAACTTTCTTTCTGCTTCTTGAACACCATTTTCAGCTGCAGATTTCACGACTTGCAGCAGGACACCGGTTCTTTCTGCAGGAGACATGTGCAGTCGAGTGAGAAGTGACAATGGTGCAGGAGGAAGAGACAGAGCAGATACTGGCTACACAGAGTCTAGAGCGCCCCCTTGTGGCTGTCAGAGTGAAAATAACCAACATGTGAATTTATATATATATATGTCGCACCTGAGTATAAGTCACAGAAACCATCCACTTCTAGTGTGAAAAATACAGTAATTTTTGGCAAATAATAACATGTCTTGATCTTGTATTTTGTTGATTTTTTTTTTCAATTAAAAATTATATTTATATGAAGTATTTATATTCCTATATTAATAATTATATGGCATATTTACATTACGCCAGATTTTCACCTCATCTTGTTTTCAGATTTATTATCGACTTACTAGTTCTGAGACGCTTTATTCTCGTCTAGAGGTCGTTTATTTTAAGAGAACTTGTCAAGAAAAATGATCTTGCTGCATGGACAGAAAATTTCACTACTTTTAAGTCATTCTCTGGTAGATTTAAGTGTTTATATTTTAAATTTTGGACAAGCATTTTGCACCTTAGCTATGTTTATTTAAATTTAACTCTCTAGTCTTCCATGCACACAGGGTCACGCCAGGAGCAGAGGCCCTCAGCTCTGAGCAGCACAGTGAGGAGGGGCCGACCCAAACAAGGCCCCATTCTCCACAGAGGATGAAGCATTCACACAGACCCTGGGCCAGTGCAGAGACCTCCACAGTACAGAGGGCACAGAGGAACCACGCATTTAAAGTTTGTATAGAGGATTTTCCATGGAAAGAGAAACACAGCGACTGTTTGTCCTTTTTCAAATGCTCCTTCTCCACAGCTCCCTAAGTAGAAACGCCTCCTCCCGCCTCCTCCTTATTCTAGAAATCCTGCTTGTTTACAGCCGCTGCCATCGCTGGAAGGAATCTCTAAGAATCACCTCAGTTTCATCTTCTCTTCTTCTTTCAGTGACCTCAAAACCAGACTTTCTTTTGCGGCGAACTGGTCGTGGATTCTCGTCCGCCGTCGTGACAAACTTTGTGCAAACTGCGAGGAAGCTACAGTTGGAAAAAGCCGCTAAGAACTTCTGCGTTGGTCGAGTAAACCACGTAATCCCAGTGCGCCGGAGAGTCAGTTACACTAGAAACGCAGAGAGTTTGATTGACGACCTGACAGCCAATAGATAATGAGGTAGTCTCGTCCAGACGAAGCCCCAGAACATTCTGGGCTTCTCTGCTCAGACTGCTGCCTCTGTGACTCAGTACCGGATAAAGCAAAAGAAAATGGATAAATGGCAATAGAACTTATTCACGACAACCAGAAGTGTCCTACTGCAGGTTTGCAGAGCTTCCAGTTAATGGTTTTCTGTGGTAAATGTGTGTGTAAATCTCTGGCATTCTCCAGCAGCTTCATAAATCTGCCCCATCACCAAATCTTCAACCAACAAGGTCCACAAAGGAGAAACATTCTTCCATCTAGCAGTTATCCACAACTATCAAGGGAAGAAAGACAAAAATGGTCACATTTGTATACAGCACTTTTCCACCTCCGACGTGTCACATTCGGCACATTGCAGGTTGATCAACTGTCTGTGTCTGCTCGCTCCTTCTGAGTGTACAGAGCTCCACGCTGAAGGTGTTCGGGGATTATGTGACATGCCCCACCACACGTGTGCACAGAGCTCTAGTGTCGGTCAATTTAATGGCCCAAGAAAAATGAAAACCAGGACATTTCCCTTGGTTTATAAAAAAAATAACCCGGACGCACAGGACAAAACGTGAAAACCGAACATGTCCGAGGAAAACCGGACAATCGGTCTGGTTGGTTTATGTCAAGAGTCAAACCACCAATGGACGAACGCTCGACCCACTGAGCTACTGCCGCCCTGGAAACTTAAAGACTAACGACAACAAGCATTAGCAACTACTTCTCAGCAAAACGAACATTACTGTCATGAATAAAACAGAAGGAATTTGTTCACTCAGACTGATTCTAGAATAAAAATTAAAAATCGATTTCCCCCTGCCCCAGCCCCTGCTTAGACTGCTGCCCCCGCGACCCGGCCCCGGATAAGCGGAAGAAGATGGATGGATTTCCTGATGTCGATATTAGCACAGACAGATTTGTGCAGTTTGAATGCGGGACATCTCTAGAGTACCCTACTGTTTTTGCTCAGTAGTTTCACTAATGCTCATCGTCGTTCTCCTTTAAGTTTTCGTCTTTCTTCCCTTGATAGTTGTGGATAAATTGTTCACAGACAGAACATGTTCTTTGTGGACCTTGTTGGTTGAAGATTTGGTGATGGGACATATTTATGAAGCTGGTGGAGAACATGCCAGATATTTACACACATTTTGACACAGAAAACCATTAACTGGAAGTTCTGCAAACCTACAGAGCGCCACTTCCGGCCGTTGTGAAAAAGGTCTATGGACTTTTTCAGCTTTCATCGAGTTCTCTTGCTCTTGTTGCTTGTAGTTGTTTAATTTCAGGTCATTTGCTAAAGCACAGATCCATAATCATAGCCGAGTCTCGTGTTTAACCCACTCTCCTCCTCGCGTTTTCTCTCAGACCAAAACCAAGAGTGGATCTAAACTACAGCGAAGCTCAGGTCTCATTTGGTTTGGCAACTCCCTGCGTCCACACGGAAACGTTTTCACAGCAGGGAATCAAACGCACGACCACCGCTCTGCCACCCGCGCCGTATTTTCCTCTGTTTTTCAGCGTGAACACGAGACGCGGCGTAAGCAAAGCAGTGGGACGTCAGCGGGATAACACAAATCCCCCGTGGACATGGTGTAATCTGCCGGGTGTAATGGAGGGAGAGAGAGGAAGTGCGAGCGAACGCAGGTGAACGGAGAGACTGCACTTTTCCACACGCACTTCATCACCGAGACAAAGTCAGATCTCATTACCCACTGCTTAAGATGCACACGGGAAGAGGGGAGGAGGAGGAGGGAGGGAGGGAGTTAAAAGAGAAAGAGACAAGGAGGGAGGAAAGAGGAGATGCAGATGAGTAGAAAGAGGAGAGGAGGAGGAGATAAGAGAGAAAGAGGGAGGATGGAGAAAGGAAAGAGGAAAAGAGGGAGAGGAAGAGAGTCGAAAAGCATAGCGTGTGGAAGGGAAGAGGAGAAAAGTGAAAGAGAGAGAAGAGGAGGGAGGAAGAGAGGAGAGAGAAAGGTAAAAGAGAGGAAAGAGGGAGGGGGAGAGATGAAGAGGAGAGGTAGGTGAGTAGAAAGAGGAGGGAGAGATAAGAGAGAAAGAGGGAGGACAGGGAAGGAGAGTGGAAGAGGGGGATAGTGTGTGGAAAGGAAGAGGAGAAAAGTGAAAGAGAGAGAAGAGGAGGGAGGAAGAGAAAAGAGAGAAAGTTAAAAGAGGGAGGGGGAGAGATGAAGAGGAGATTTCGGTGAGTAGAAAGAGGAGGAGGAGATAAGAGAGAAAGAGGGAGGACAGTAGAAGGAGAGGGGAAAAGTAGGAGGAAGGAGAGAAGAGAGGAGAGGAAAAAGAAAAGGAGGGAGAGAAAAGAGAAAACAAAGAAAAAGGAGAGGGAGGAAATAGGGAGAGGAGGAGAGTGGAAGAATCTAACCCACTCAGCATCAGACGTCTTCTGGACGTGCAGATCATGTCTTTATTGCGTCTGTCAGTCCAACACCAGTTCTGGACTAAATGACGTGGAAATGACGTCCACCATTTGGAGACTGTTGGACGTCGAACACAGGAGCAGGAAAACTACCTTATTCCAACTGTACAAAATGACGTCTTTTTGGGGTAATTTTTGTACGTCCAGTCTGGGTCCAAACAGGGTTCAGACTGTGACGTCTTTTTTCCAACATCTTCTGGACGTCCAGCATTGACGCTCCCAGGACCTCCGGATGAGGCTAATTTTACTCCAAATGAGGTCATTGTTGACGTCTTTTCTACTTTTTATTTTTTATTCATGACAAATAAGACTGTTGTTATCAAAATTATTCATTATGTTTTTAAATTTGGTTTATTTGTGATTAAACATTTATTACTAATTATTTATTTGAGTACATGTTATTTTATTATCTGTTTAACGAACTAATTTAGGTGTATGTATGTTTATTTATTTGGAAATGCAACTTGTGGAAAATTATAGCCTCTTCATACAGAAATGATGAGTTCAGCCATAAAACGGTCTTAAACAAGGGTCGGCAACGGATGCGGCTCTTTTATTCTTCTGTTCTGGATGGTATTAAATTGCGATGTATTTTTATTTTAGTACGTTCATTTTTTTAATGTTTAATGTTTAATTCAGCTTTGTGCACATTTGTTTACCTTTTACAACAAACAAAACTTAAAACCGCACGGCTCATTTGCAGAAACTACACTCTAAACACCTCTTTCCTTTTGCACTGATGTGGTTCAGCTTCTGTGGGCCTAAAGGACACGACTCGGTGGAATATGAGTGTTCTCTCAGTGACAGAGGATGTTCTGCTGATGGTGAGTCTGTTCTGTGCTTCTGTTGTGTTGGAAATAAGATAAGATGTCCTTTATTTGTCCCACAATGGGGAAATTTCAGGGTTGCAACGCACAGTTAAGAGAACAGCAAGAAAACAGTAGCAGCAATAGAAGCACAGTTAAGTTAAAAATAGACAAACACTATAAAGATCTATAAAGATAAGGATTATAAAACTATGTATGATATGAATTGCTATCTTAAAACTATATATACAATAAATTACTATCTTAAATTTCACAGTATTGGTTCATGTTAAACTTTTCAGAGAAGGAAGAGGAACTGATTTAGAGACAAAATAGTGAAACAAAAGCACCAGGATCATGTAGAGCAAACGTTTCCGAACATTTTAAGAGCAAAATGAGGAGCCTGACAGCAGCAGTGAGAGAGGGGCCACGCCGGACGGTCGATAGTCGATGGAGCCTGAAGTGCAACCATGCTCACTTCCTGTCTGAATGTTCTGGATAGCAGGTTAGCGATGTCATTTACGGTACGGCAGACCTGGGCATTGTCCAGCTCCTGGGCCACATACGGCTCTTTTGTTGACTCCGATCGACCCGTTTAAGCTCATTTGGAATTACAAAATAAATATATTTTACGATTTGACCTCATGCATGGACTGAAACTGCATTGCTTTTACTTTAGAGGTGTTTTTAAATGGCATTTTCTGTAAGGCAGCATCGCTTTTTCAGTGCTGAGTCATAACAAAACTCAACAGTGCGACAAAACATAACCTATGTACTGCTTTTTATATGAATATGTTGGATGAATGGATGGATTATGCAGAATTGAGTTAAGCGTTTTGGCTCGGACCTTCACAATATTTTTTGTTTCTCATGTGGCCCCATGGAAAAAAATAACTGCCCACCTCTGCTATACAGTTAAAAAGCACTTGTCTGCATCAACAAATGTCGAACTTAAAGCTTTAATTGTGCGGCCCCTTTACCAGTACCAGGCTGTGTGCACAACAATCATAAACTCCTAGATTCCATCAGATCCTCCAGAAGAAAAGTTTCTGTGTGCACCTTTAAGTTACAGCACAGAAAGTCAGTCCATACACTCAGAATCCATCAGTATAAACCCGCGGCTGTACTCTTTGCTATTCTCCATACGGTGAGAGTTTCCGCATGAGCTCTTTGTGTTTGAAAAGCTGTCTGTTTGGAGAGTGGACACGAGGAAGATCTGAAATTCAAAAGACGGCTGCTGCATAATTCACGCGGTCCTGTGGAAATCCTATTTGTTTACATTACAGTTCAGCGGAGTGTGCGAGGCTCTGGCCAGCGGACGCAAAGGGAAGCCTCCGTCACACGTGTTTACGACAGCATCGAGTGTGTCCTGTTGTACCGGACACAACAACAACAACGCGCCATTTTGAAGAGGAGCCACAGAACGAGCGCACAAGAGGAACCCACTGAAGACAAAGGGTTGAATTCACATGCATCCATAGATTTAAGATGATTTTGACTTAGATTTAAATAAAACAAAAGCATGTTCATTTCATTTTGATTGTTGACACTGAAAACATTGAAAACATGAGTCCTTACAGTACGGAGCTCTCCACAAACCTCATACTCGCCCTCTTGTTTGCACGGACATGTCCCTTTTGTTATTGTTCTGACCTGTCTGTTGTATATTTTGGTTTGGCCTCCTGCCGCTGGCCCTTAAATTGAAAACAGGAAGTTGCCCCTGTAGGTCATGTGCGGTAGTGCACACAGTTGTGTAGAAGCTGCCGACATGTGTTATTGCATTGTGACGGGTTCATGGAAGGCATTCCCTGTAAGTATGAATAAGAATATCATTTAAAGGTGTTCATAAATAAGATTAGACAAGATAACAAGAAGTTAATTTCACTGTATAAAAAACAAACTATTTACCAGTTAAATTCCATGCTAACATGAGTATTGGACTGCATTTGGATTAGCATTAGCATAATAAAACATGGTTTGCTGTATTTCTTTGCTTTCAAACTCATGTATATTGTGTTATGTTGTTACAGTTTCACACCTGCCATATAAAGAACAGTCTAAACCCATCCTGGTGTCAGTGACTTTTGTGTGGAGGTTTAACTCTACGAGGCCAGTACAGTTATCATCTTCAACATATGGCATAAAACTGATTAATATCACGGAGAATGTTCCAAAATATTACTTTGACTTTCTAGTTGAACATGTGATCCAGAAGGTGACCTCCCATCTCCAGAAAGTCGAGCTGCTTTAAAGGAAAAACCTGTAATTAGACTGACCCATTTAAAGCCTCATTTCCATAGGGTCGGGGCAGGACGCGCAGACCATGAGTGTTTCCACTGCGTAAAATGATGTGTACCTCCCGTTTAGAGGCACAGAGTGGACTGCTGGAGGTACCACCTTCCAAAGCTTTCTGGAACAGTTGGGACCTGGGACCGGCTCACGGGGGCAGTGCTGGTCACGGTCGTTTCCACTAATGACGGATGTGTGGCAACAAGTGAACAGTGTGAACCGTGAAACTGTTAACGCCGCAGATGCACTTAACCAAACAACAGAAGAGCTGAAGAAACAGCGTGAAACTTATATCTACCTGAAAACACATCACATGTCTCCAGTGTGTGTGTGGCCTTTACAGTGTCTCAAAGTGTTGTGCATCCAGTCAAACTAAACCGATAACAAGAAACAAACTCCACCAACATCCCCCTCCTCAGCCCTGGCAAAAGTGTAAACCCCGTGTATACATCCCGTGTGTGTGTAAAGACGAAGCCAAAACAAAAACTTCAGCTCCTGTGAGTCCATGTGAGGATCAGCCGCGCTCCGGTTCATTTGCTGCACTTTTGTTTTGAGTTACATCTGAACATGGATCAGTGCTGATGCTCCTTTAGCTTAGCACAGCTGTCCAGCGGTTCGTGTCGCAGGCCTGTGTCACACCAGTGGGTGTGTCTCATAGACCTGTGTAACGCCCGGGCTGGACATACCGGCTTGTTGTGGCCATAACAGTTTGTCAAAGTCTGATCCCGTCAGATCTCAGAAGCTCAGCAGGACCTGGTCAGGACTTGGATGGGAGACACTGGGAGAATCAGGTGCCACAGGGGGGGTCATTGTGTCCTTAGGCACCACTGGGTCTGGAGTGAATGAAAGATGAAAGGTAAAGCACTCTGGGTGTCTTGAAAGGCGCTGTATGAATGCAATGAGTAATAATTAATTAATCAAAGTGCCCCGGGCTCATGGTAATGGAAACACTCCCCCCACCAAGCAAACTGTGCCAGTGGAAATGAGGCTAAAATGGGCCCATCCTGAGCCTAACATGGTCCAGTCCTGGTTTAGACCTGGTTTGGTCCATGAATCACTTCTGAAGGAGAAACAATAGTGATTTGGCTCCTGGGCTCATGAGTCTCCAAAACTACACAAAAAGTTTCCAGATATTAAAGCAGGACACTGGAGTCCAGCAACAAACACACACACACACACACACACACACACATACACACACACACAAGTGCATTTCTCTGTATCTGAGTTCACTCCTGTTCTGTTGTGAGTGGCAGGTGGTCCCCTTATAACGCTCTCTCCTTTCATTTATTTCTCCCTCTCCTTCTCTTCCGCCTCCTCCATCTTCTCCAACTCCTCATCCCGCTGTCACTTTCCTCCCCTTCTCTCGTTCTTCTCCCTCTTATCTCCTTCTCACCACCCTCCTCTCCCTTCATTTCCTCTCCCGCTTCCTAGCTTCATCTCCCTCTCCCTTCTTGTCTTATCCATCGCTCTCTCCCCTCATCCTCTCTTTCTCCCGGTCTTCTCCCCCTCTCCTCCTCTCCTCGCTCTCTCCATCTGACCTTATCTGTATGGTACCACTCAAACCGTAGCCCCATATTTCATAATGATCCATTGTTTTGGTCTTGCGGCCCCACACCTGCAGCGCTCTGGGCTCCCGGAGGAGAGAGCCGGACCTTTCTCCTCTCATTCTGCTATTTTCCTGTTTACATCCCCCTCTCCAGAGTCCTGAGCACTACCCCCCCGAGACAAAAACACCGCACAAACATACACAAACATACACAAACATACACAAACGTAGGCAAGGCTGCAGAGTTTACATTTGGGAGAAAACAGGGATTCAACAACGAGACCGGATTTGACTGCTGGAATATTCGCTGCTTCATAACAGCAACAACGTTCTGCGAAAAAGCGTGGCCAGAATGTAAAATATAAACACTTAAATCTATCAGAAAATGACTTAAAAGTAGTGAAATTACGTGTCCATGCAGCAAGATCTTGGCCAGTGATCAGAGAAATTTGCAGTGCAGATTTGGGATTTAAAGAAGCCATATGGTGCAAATTTCTCTGATCTGGACAAGATTTTTCAACACAGGCGACGTTCAGACTGCAGGGCTTAATGCTCAGTTTGGATTTTTTTTGTGAGATCGTTCACATTTCCAACAGGCTATGATCACAATGGCAGGAAGTGCGGCGATGCTGAGTCGTGTCACTTCCAGTCAATGTTTTTCTACGGCAAAATCCCTGTGGAAAAGTGTCGTATATTTTTGAGCAGCTTCATAAATCTGCCCCAGCACCAAATCTTCATTCAACAAGGACAAAGAACAGATTCTGTCCATGAAGAATTTATCCACAACTATCAAGGGACGAAAGACGAAAATTTAAAGGAAACAACGAGGAGCATCAGTGAAACGACTGAGCAACACTAACAATACATTTAATAATAATACATTTTATTTATTTGGCGCCTTTCTGGACACCCGAGGTCGTCTTACAACAAATAAACAACGTTATGGTCATGAAGAAAACAGAAGGGACTTCACTCAGACCGATTCTAGAATTAAAATGACAAATTTTGTGATGTCGATATTAGCACAGACTGAGAGATTTGCGCAGTTTAAATGGTCGACATTTAATCTGTGAACATCTGTAGCATTTAAACTGCACAAATCTCTCTGTCTGTGCTCATCTGGGGCAGATTTATGAAGCCGGTCAAAAATATGCGACACTTTTCCACAGGTATTTTGCCGTAGAAAAGCACAGACCGTAAGTTGCGTGACTCAACATCGCAGAACTTCCTGCCGTTGTGATAATCGTCAATTAAATGTGACTTGTCTGTGCTCTCCAGTGTGAACTTTACACGCCCCAAAAGTGTCCTGCATGAGCACTGGAGACACGACGACGTCACAGCAGCAGCTCAGTGTTTACAGAAGTCGCCTAAACATGGCCGCTGCACTGAGCTCCTGGAGATTTTAAAGTTGCTGTCGTGTCGCTCTCGCAGGAGGAAACACGTCTTCGGCCTATTTCAGCACCAAACACGTCGGCGTTGGGCTGGATTGGCTCACAACAGGAGCTTGTTACAGCACAACAGCCAAACTCTCGCTTGTTTAAGACGTGTAGGTCGGATGTAGGTCAGATGAATGTGTCCTGACCGTTCAGACTGAAGTCGCATGTAAAAAGATCGGATCTGCATCGGTTTTAGGAGCACGGACCCACGTGGCCTGGGTCGTATTTGAAAGAATCGGATCTGTGTGGTTCAGACAGTCATTAACAGATCAGATACAGGTCACATAGGGGTGAAAAAATCAGATTTAGGTCTGAACGTAGCCTTATATCCGGTTATTCATCTTGTTTTCGTGATTTATTATCACCTTACTCGTTCTGAAGCTCCTTCATTCTAGTCTAGAGGTCATTTATTTTAAGAGAACTTGTCAAGTAAAATGATCTTCCTGCATGGACAGATAATTTCACTGCTTTTAAGTAATTTTCTGGTAGATTTAAGCATTTATATGTATTTTTTTATATAGATATTTTTGCATTGTATGGTCCTTTGTTATTCTAAACAATCACAGTGCAACAAAGCTTGGCCAAAATGTAAGATATAAACACCTGAATCTATCAGAAAATGACTTAAAAGTAGTGAAATTACATTGACTTGACAAGTTCTCTTAAAATAAACAACCTCTAGACTAGAATGAAGCCGTCATTGGTCTAGCAAGTTGATAATAAATCTGAAAACAAGATGAAGAGCCTGATAGAAGTTTTAATATCTTGGCCAGACCAGAGAAATTTGCAGTGGAGATTTGGGATATTGTATTTGGCATAAACCCCACACCAGAAACGTGGCCCTTTAGCCTTAGACGGCACTAAGCCTGAACTTGTAGCTTTTGTTAAACCCCAAAACACTATATTTAAAATAAATTCTTCCAAAATATCCATTAAAATCCACGGATATTGTTCACAAAGTACCGCCAGCCCTTCATTATAATTATTTGCCATTTCACAATCAGTATTCGCCTAATGCCTGGTGCTTACGTCTGATTGGGAGACAATGGCGGTCTCCATCTGCCTGATTGCCTTCGTTTCAAATCAACACCGCTGCTACAATAAGTGCAATTACAACTCCACGCTGTATACGTTATTTTAATCAGAGCCTTATGGGTGTTTCTGCAAATCTGTCTCACGCGCTTATTATTCCAGAGGCGGGACCGAGTCGACGAGTCTCAAGTCCAAAGTCAAGTCCCAAGGCAAATAGAGGCAAGTCCAAGTCGAGTCTCGAGTCCAAGTCGTCTGCTTCAAGTATTTTCAAGTTTTTCAAGCAAAGCACCAAAAATAGCTTAGATTTTTGCTATTTATATGAATTTTAAGCTAAATTGAGTTGTAGAAATGCTAATTTTACCACATTTTTTCCCCAGCAAAGTGTCAGTTTGTTTATCTAAGGTCGTGGCTACATTAGGGTTTAATATTTTTCCCGAAGATATTTTTGTTCATATTTTGGAGCCCAGTTAGGCCTTATGTAAATATCATTCAAATATTCGTTCCAAACTGACATTTTGGATCAAATGTCAAAATGTTTTAGTGTGACTTTTGTAAACTATGAAGACGCACCGCCCGATAGTTTGTCGGAGCCGGGACGTATCACTGGGTGAGGAGCAACGTCTGCACAAGGACCGATAAGGACCCCAAATGGATCCTGTCAAGAAGCGGATTTCAGACTGTGCAGAGCTCCGAGCCCCACGGGGCCAAGAGCAGCCGGAGCCAGACCCCGCTCCACAGGCTCGGGGTCCCCCTCCGGCTGTCAACTCCAAGGTTAGTCCTAGTTCAGTCCCGGTTTAGACCTGGTGTAATCCTGGTTTAGTCCTGGTGTAGTCCCTGTTTAGTCCTGGTGCAGTCCCAGTCCAGACCCGGTTTATCCCTGGTTTAGAACTGGTTCAGTCCTGGCTCGGCGGTCCTCTAATGACCCTCTCTACGCAGACGCTCCACACTGGATATCAGGACCAGGAGTTTGGTTCGGGAAACGAGAAATGGGCGTTATCCGTTTTTTTTTTTTCATTCTTCATTTAAACACAAAATCGAAAACTGAAAAAATGAATCATTATCCATTTTTTAAATTTTGGTTTTGGAGACAAAGAGTTTGTTTTCTTATTTTGCTGTTTTGGAACCAGACCCGGTCTATTCCTGGTTCAGTTCTGGCTTAGTCCTGGTTTAGACCTGGTGTATTCCTGGTCTAGACCTGGTTCAATCCTGGTGTAGTCCTGGTTCAGTCCTGGCTGGTATGAAACAGACCCGTTCATTGACATAGCGCCTATAATCCGGCGTGCCCCATAGTCCCAAAAATCGTCTATTTTCCCGGTTTCCCGTCATAACCTTTCCCGGGAATCGAGAAATAGTTTTGATCAGATTTCCCGTGATTAAACCCTGGACTACATCTGTAACTTGGGCTACTGGAGAAAAAAAATAGGTTTGAAACTCAGAAAACGTTCCCTTCGCAGTTCACTCAGCAGCATTTTCGGAGCACGTCGGTCTCACTTTGGACCTGGTTTGTTCGGGTTTAGAATTACACGAGTCTCTGCACAACGTCTTTTCTATTAGGTCTGAAGCAGGGCAAAAAACGGCTTTTATTACCAACTTCAGCCGCGATGGAGGGAGATGGAGGGATGGAGCTGGGGTCAGAGGAGGAGAGGCGAGAAGAGCTTGGCCAAAATTTATGATCTGAACACTTAAATCTATCAGAAAATGATTTAAACGCAGTGAAATGATCTGTCCACGCAGCAAGATCATTTTTCTTGACAAGTTCTCTTCAAATAAACGACCTTTAGACGAGAATGAAGCGTGAAGCGTATTTATGGGACGCTAAATTTGAGATAAACAGGCTTAAAATCAGTTTAGGATTAATGTTCATTGGCTGATAATAAGTTCT
Source organism: Odontamblyopus rebecca (assembly GCA_030686955.1). Lineage (NCBI taxonomy): Eukaryota > Metazoa > Chordata > Actinopteri > Gobiiformes > Gobiidae > Odontamblyopus > Odontamblyopus rebecca. The sequence goes on from CM060662.1 coordinate 36,954,065, forward strand.
CAGATGCAAAATTCTAGGTACAATGCTTCAAATTCTGCTAAATTCTAGATAAACATACTTAAAACCAGTTTATGATTAGTATGAATGGCCTGTACTGGAAAAAAAACACTATCTAGTGAAGTTAAAATGACTTAAATTAAGAACATTTGACTTTATTTGAGTAGATTCAACTTGACACGTCAAATTATCTGTATTTTTTTCTTAATTCAAGCAATTTTGAAGCAATTTTGTTCCTTATTTCAAGTGCAAAAAGTTGTTGTTTTTCTTATTTTAAGTGTAGCCAGATGTATTTTCACATTTTAAGTACAAAAAGTGTTATTCCACTTCCGCAGATCCTTTTACTCGCCAAGTGAAATTTACTCAAATCATGATAAAACTTTCTTAATTCACGTCATCTGAACTTGACTCAATTTTGTTTTAAATTCAAAGATGATAAATTCTAGACTTAAGTCCTGGTAAATGGATTGTAGCTTCCTTTATTTAACATTTATTGCCTAAATTTAAGATTTTCTGACGAGTTGAGTCACGGAAGAAATATATGTGACAATTTTTAAGATTATACAACTAATTCAGAACGAGTAAAGACCGCCGCACACTACAGGAGAATTTGACCGATTTTGGCTGCGATTTCTTCTTCCAGAGTTCAGGGAGACCTGACCCGACTTTTTGTCTCTGTGTGCGATTTTGAAGCCGCTGAGCTCCTCATGTGTGGAGTCAGTGTCAGATCAGAACCACCGAACATCAACAACGCGACGGAAACAGACGATAAAACAGAGTCAGGGGCAGAGGAGCGACGGACACAGAGACGCAACAAACAAACTCAGGATAGAGCGAAAATAAAGACTTTATTACTCACCTAATGTAAAGTGGAACATTTAAACTGCAGCGTCTGATCCACATTGTCCTTAGAATTTGTCCTCCGCAAATAATGACCCCAGTCCACAAAACCGCGATATTAATCCAGTTTGAAGCGTCTTTGAAAGTAAAAAAGGCGAAAGTTGTTCCTCGCATGTGTTTGTTTACATCCACAGAGCGAAAATCTGCAGATCAGCGACAGTGACTCTACTTCCTGTGGACTTTATCTCCTCTTTTCTGCTTTAAAAATCCTGTATCTGAAGTATTGCTCCACATTTCACACATAATAATAACACAGTTTTGACTTGTGTCTAAACAGGAAGTGCAGAGTCTGATCTTTGAACACTTCAGAGTCTCAGAGCGAGTGGTTTTACTGTAGACAGGAAACAGCTGAGGCCATCACAGCCTCACAGCTTTACATCCTGTTTTACGCACACAGATCCCGCTGCAGTTTTTGCGACTGGAGATTTTTAGTCTCATAAGTTTCTCCTCGTCTCTGTGGTGTTTGCGCTTTTTGTCACACGTTTAAAAATCGTTTAAAACCGAAAAATCCTGTAGTGTGTGGCGGCCTTAAGTCGATGATAAATCTGAAAACAAGATGAAGAACCTGATTTAAGGTTTAAAATCTTGGCCAGAGCAGAGAAATGTCCAGCGTAAAGACTCTTTTCTATTAAGTTTGAGGCAGAAGAGGAGAAGAGGAGAGGAGGGAGAGAACAGGGTTTATTAGCACCTGCTTCAGCTGCGATGGAGGGATGGAGATGGGGTCAGGGGAAGAGAGGCAAGACGAGAGGAGAGAGAAATGGTGATGGAATGAGGGGCGTGAAGGAGAAGAGGAAGAGACAGAAGACACAGTGTTTTCTATTAAGCCCGAAGCAGGGTGAGAAGAGGGGGAAGGGCGGCGGAGGAGGAGGAAGAGAAAGAGGAGAGAAGGGGGAGGGTGAGAGCGCTCTTTTCTATTCCAGCAGGTCGAGAACAGTTATTATTAGCACCAATTTCAGCTGTGATGGAGGGATGGAGATGGGGTCAGAAGAGGGCAGGGGAGGACAGAGGGAAGAGGGAGAGGCTTGAGATGGAGGGATGGAGATGGGGCGAGAGGGAGAGAAGGGTTGTGCGTGCGTTCTTTTCTATTAATTCTGGAGCACGTCGAAAACAGGTTTGATTAGCAATGACTTGATGTGACGGAGGGAGATGGAGATGGGGTCAGAAGAGGGCAGGGAAGGAGAGAGAAAGAAGAGGAGGGAGAGATGAAATGAGGCTTGAGATGGAGGGATGGAGATGATAGAGCAGGGGGCCCACACTTTTTCAGTGTGCAAGCTACTTATAAAATGACCTACCGACTACAAACAAATCATTTATATATTAGTAAATATATAGAAAATCAGTCCTGGAGGAACTGTACTTGGACTTAAAGCTGAACTCCAGCACGTTTGAAGCTAAAGTCCATTTCTAGAGGTGGTGGAGTTCTGTCAGAAGCCAAAAAACGGCACAGATCAGCGTTTCCTCGGTGGAGATCTCACTGTGGCAGTGAGTCTGTCAAGACAACAAACTAGTGTAGTGATGGGGGCAAGTTCTGAACTTCCACGTAAAACACCAATTTGCTTCACACTGAAGAAGCTTAACACCACTTTAACCCATCTGACAACAGCCACGAGTCTAACAAACAAAACGCTCTGCCTGGTTCACTCATTAGTGTCTGGAAACGTTAGAAAACAACTTTATAAGCACCTCACACTTCCCTCTGTTGATTTCCCACTGCACAGGCCAAAGCCCAAAAGACTCGATCGCCGATGTCGTTTCTAATCCCATTTATTTATGAGTGAATTATATTTTTTGAAAAACGAACCATTTTCTTTCAACAACTTTCAGTTTCTCTTCTTCTTCACAGTCAGTAGTCGATCGTCACTTGTTGCTCCTGGCGGCTCGAGCCTCTCGCCACCGCTGGAGTTGACAATCGAGTCTTTTGGGCTTTGGCCTGTGCAGTGGGACGTTAAATCTCGGTGGAGGAAACACTGATCTGTGCCGTTTTTTGGCTTCTGACAGAATTCCACCACCTCTAGCAACGGACTTTAGCTTCAAACGTTAATGATCTTCATGTGGGAAAAGGCTGAGTCACATAAATAAGTTTTTATAGATCAATCTCCATTTTATCTGATAAATGTTCATTTAAAATTAAAATAAGCCAAACAGACTTTACTGCACTGAAACACTCTGTGCCCCTTTTTTAGACCCTCACCCAGTTTGAGAACCTCTTCTTTAAGAGAACTTCCACTGGCACTTCACACAAAACTGTGAAGAAAGTGAAGAAAGTGGGTAGGATTTTTAAACCTGTTTTTACAAGTTCCACTGGAGTTATATTCTCTTACAATAAAGAATAGATGCAAGATTATCTTATCTTATCTTACTGGTTTTGCAGTGTTACAGAATCTGCACATTTACCAAACACACGTGACAAAAACAGATACATTTGTGCACTTTTATTAGGCAAACTTCAACCACAGAGACCTGCTCTGTGCTGTACACCTGCTCTGTGCTGTACACCTGCTCTGTGCTGTACACCTGCTCTGTGCTGTAGACCTGCTCTGTGCTGTAGATCTGCTCTGTGCTGTACACCTGCTCTGTGCTGTAGACCTGCTCTGTGCTGTACACCTGCTCTGTGCTGTACACCTGCTCTGTGCTGTAGACCTGCTCTGTGCTGTAGATCTGCTCTGTGCTGTAGATCTGCTCTGTGCTGTACACCTGCTCTGTGCTGTAGACCTGCTCTGTGCTGTACACCTGCTCTGTGCTGTACACCTGCTCTGTGCTGTACACCTGCTCTGTGCTGTAGATCTGCTCTGTGCTGTAGACCTGCTCTGTGCCAACACTGTAACATAAATTTAGATTAGTTTTTGCTCGGCGTTTCATCTTGCTCTTCTAATCAGCGCAGGGAGAGAGCTGATGTGTGCTGTACGTGGGGAGGATGTGAGGTGGACAGACAGGTGCGATGTTTTAAAAAGTTTAACCTGCTTTGAGATACACACTGATACTCGAGGGTACATGCTAATGAAATATGATCACACTCGTCGAGAGTGAGACCGAGACAAGACCGAGACAAGACCGAGTCCAAATGCCTTCAAGACCGAGACAAGACCGAGTCCAAACGCCTTCAAGACCGAGACAAGACCGAGTCCAAACGCCTTCAAGACCGAGACAAGACCGAGTCCAAACGCCTTCAAGACCGAGACAAGACCGAGTCCAAACGCCTTCAAGACCGAGACAAGACCGAGTCCAAACGCCTTCAAGACCGAGACAAGACCGAGTCCAAACGCCTTCAAGACCGAGACAAGACCGAGTCCAAACGCCTTCAAGACCGAGACAAGACCGAGTCCAAACGCCTTCAAGACCGAGACAAGACCGAGTCCAAACGCCTTCAAGACCGAGACAAGACCGAGTCCAAACGTGGTTGAGTCCGAGACAAGACCAAGACCGTAAAAAAACGGTCTCGAGGCCAGTATCAAGATTAAAACTGATCTTAAGTGCTGCACTACGATCTACGTTGGCGATCGGCTGGTAGATCGTGACTGACATATTGGGCACCCCTGGGATAGAGGGAAAAAGAGAGGCAGAGAATGAGGGAGAGATGAAACGAGGTTTTAGATGGAGGGATGGAGATGGAGATGAGAGGAGGGAAGGAGAGAGGGGTGCACACCTTTTTCTATTAAGTCTGAAGCAGGTCAAGAACAGGGTTCATTAACAAGGACTTAAGCTGTGATGGAGGGATGAGACATGTGAGAGGAGAAAACAGAGCGAGACGGAGAGATGGAGAGGCTTTAGCTGTGATGGAGATTTGGGGATGAGGGGAGAGAAGGAAAAGAGTGAGAGAGAGGGAGAAGGAAAAGAGGGAGCAAGAGAGAAGGAAAAGAGGGAGAGAGAGATAAGGAAAAGAGGGAGAGAGAGGAAGAGGAAAAGAGGGAGAGAGAGAGGAAGGAAAAGAGAGAGAGAAGGAAAAGAGAGAGAGGAAGAAGGAAAAGAGTAAGAGAGTGAGGGAGAAGCAAAAGAGGGAGAGCGAGAAGGAAAAGAGAGAGAGGAGAAGGAAAAGAGAAAGAGAGAGGAGAAGGAAAAGAGTAAGCAAGAGAAGGAAAAGAGTGAGAGAGGGAAAGAGAAAGAAAATAGTGAGAGAGAGGGATAAGGAAAAGAGGGGGAGAGAGGAGGAGGAAAAGAGGGAGTGAAAGAGAGAAGAAAAAGAGTGAGAGAAAGAGGATGGACGATATGCAAGAGCGAGACAGGGATGAGATAGAGAAAGCTAGAAAGCGAGATTGGGGAGAAAGAGAGTAAAAAAAGAAAGAGCGAGGACGAGGAGGGTCAGGAAGAGAAGTGAAAATTATATGGAAAGACAGAAAGGAGAAAGAGAGTAAAGGGATAAGGAGAGAGAGAGGAAATGGAGGATGGTGAGAAAGAGGAGAATATGTCCCAGAGGTAAAACTGTAGAAGTCTAAGTGTATAAATGTGACGTTTTAAAGAGCGAGCGGCGAGTCCGACTCGTGCTCCCACAGGTGTCGACCTCTGACCTTCTGCAGCTCAAATGAGGAAGAGGAAAGAATCGGAGCGTTTACTCTTTTACTCTGCCCCCTGTGGGTCACTTAGAGAAACACCAATAGCACATGTGTTTATCTGAAGCGCGAGTCTCCAACCTTTTTCCTCCGGCGAGCCGCTTTACAAAATGAAAACGCCACAGAGATGCTCGTTTTAGCCGTCACAAGAAATCGAGTCAATATAAAATAATTCTCAATTCACCTTTTATATACATACTGAAGACAGTTTTCCATCACCACATTGTTTAATCAACTCAGTTTGTGTCTAGAATCACTGCCAAAAATGTGATTTCAGAGACTTTCTCAATTTTTACGCAACCAGTTCCCAAATCTCTACAATCTTTTCTTTTATGGTTCCCCAACAGCATAATTTCGGTTTTACTTTTGTTTAAAGATAATTTATTTGAGTCAAACCAGGATTTTATTTTATTAACTTTTCAGTTTCTTGTACCCGCTGCAATTTATCCCCTGAATAACAAATGTTTGTGCCATCAGCAAAAATGACAAAGAACATTGGCCTCTGATCGGAGGTCGTTACAGTTCGTCTCCACTGGTTTGGCTCATTTCGTGAAACAGAAATGACATTCTCAAAATAACTTGGACAAATACCCAGACCTCCTTAGAATCGTTCACAACAGAATTTGGCATTTCTCATCGATTTCGTCAAATTGCAAATGTCTTCGTGCATGTCTCAAGCGTCTCGGTGCTGCTTTGCAAATGGTTCTGTTCAAGTCGCCTACGGTTTGCACAATGAGCTACATTTAGCACATTTTCCACGTAAATAAATCTCGCCGATCTAAACTGATTAGTTGATTCTCAGTCTAATGGTTGTTCTCTCCAAAACATGTCAGCAGGATTTCAGTGTCTAAGTCGTCATATGCACGACAGTCTGTTCAAGTGTCAAAATGAGTCAAGAACATAAAAAACCACGAACGCCAGACATGAATTTCTCTGAACATTCGATAAATTCATGACAGTAATTGACATTAAATGAAATCATAACTTGACTAATGAAAGAGGAGTTTCCCACATCTCAGACGACCACTCAAACAGTCGGTTTAGTTCCCTGACAGGTCGTGTCTATGACTGTGAGAACGCTGTGGTCACACACATCCCCAGTTTAGGTCCATACGACACTCAAAAGCTCCTCATTTTCTTGGACCGTCTTTATACTGATCTGGTCCCAGAAAAAGAGGGAGGTCTGGAAGGGCCTCACCTGCCACTGTGATCATGTGGGACAATGTGCACTTCCGCCGTGGCTCATCAGGACCTGGTTCACTGCCATCCAAGGAAACTGCTAACACAGAACTCTCCTTTCTTCAGTCCCATTGAGGAGTTTTTTCCCCCCTTGGAGTTGGAGAGCGTTTGAACATTGAGCTCAAGACCAGAGCTCCCTGCAGATGGACGCTGCGTGCGAGGACATCACAGGGATCGAGTGTAGGAGATGTTTGAGACATTCGCACCATCTCTTCCCTCCCTGCATCACAACGGAAAATATCCACTATGATGTGGACGAAAATCTAAGGCCAGACAGCACCGGGATGTCCAGGAGGATGAGAGGGAGGGTGAGGACAGCGCCCAGTGAAAGAGTTACTGAAGTTATGAAGCTTTATTTGCAGCACTGTAGGCCTGATATTATTCTGTGTGTGTGTGTGTTCTGTAATGTCCGGAAGTTACTTTATGTGTGTGAATAAAATGGCCACAGTTTCTTGGCAGTTTGAGTGCAGTGTGCTTGATGCATTATTATTATTAATGTGGCATTAACCTTAGGAGGCTGCTCTTACTGTGAAATCCTGTTTTTCAGTTTTATACATAACTGTATTCTGTCAGACCTCTGCCATGGTGACAAAACATCAAGTCATTTTCACTGGCAGCACATACCCAAGGCCAAAGGGACGATGCATTCTGGGGGCACTGACTATTCCTACGAGAAAGGACTTTAGTTTTGACACACAGTAAACAGTTTTGGGAGAGATCTGGGCTTTTGCAGGTGAACCGTGCTGTTGTGCTGAACCATCCAGGTTATTTTTGGCAAAAGCACTAAGTGAATGCAAATGAGCCAAAGCAATTGAGAAGGATCTTTGCCATTTTGATGGAACTGACTCTTTACACGAGACGGGAATCTGATTTCGAAGCACGTGTGAACAGTTTTGGGAGAAATGTGAGCTGTAATATTGCGCAGAACCGTCACACCGTTTGGTCAAATGATCTTATAGTTTTAAAAATGTCATTTCTTCTTCACGAAATGCGCCAAACCAATGGAGAAAAACTGTAACATTTGTGGAGATGCAAGAACTCTCGCAGTACGTACACATGTTTTTGTAGGTTTTTCAGTGCCATAAACACAACCAAATAACAAAATCCATTCTTTTTCGACTTCTTTTGTTTACTCCAGGCGGCTTCAGAGCCACACAAACCCGTTCGTGGGTGTTACTGAAAAACACATGTTGAAAATAACCCCTGCTCTTGCATCACTTCACACCGCCCCATCAATCCCCCTTTGTTTTATTGACTCACAAAATGAAACGTGTCCTCCGTGGCCACCGTAGCTCTCACTGGGGGGTCTCGGTTCTATTAACTCTCTCTCCTCCATCTCTCCATCCCTCCATCTCTTTCAATCATCTGCATTTAATCATTCGCTCTCCGCTCGGCCCCTCTCCGCTGCCAATGAATACATATTACCCAAAGCTTTCCTCTCGTATTGAAAACTAAAGAGGGCCATTGTGTTTTGTAGCGGGCGCCGTAGAAACAATGAGAAATGGTGCTTTTGTGCGATATCGAGCCTCTAAATCAGATGTGCTGTGAAAAGGCGAGGGCCGCGGGCACATCGCAGATCATTTTTAAAGCCTCTGGACAAAGTAAAGTCCATTTTATCGTCACGTTAAATCTACAGCGCTCACATTTCTGAGACAAGAGTATTTTCCGTTGCTGCAGTTTGGATCGGCTCATGTCACGTGTCGTTCTGTTGCGTTATCCCCCAGTTTGCGCCAAAGCGTAACAGTAAATAAGCACGTGTCGCTGTCCATTTGACCCAGACCGACAATTTACGCCGGCAGTGTCTAACGACCGTCATTACGCTACATATCGCTCAAATGAGGTTGGAGTTCTAATTTTTCAGCGTCAAAGGAGCGTCTCCAGGCTCTTTTATCAGGGGCAAGACTAGGATCGTGCGGTATCCAAAGTTTGATCCCGTTAAACCGTCTCAACATTTTCCCGGGGTTTACGGTATTACCGTGACTAATTCAGAATTATTTTGTAGCTGCACCTAAACCCTTCAGAAACAGAGTCGCAGCTTTATGTTTGAAGATGAGGCATGTGATCATTAGTCAAAATAGTCATATTCTTTTATTTTTCTTAACCTTTTTCTTGTGTTACTAATGTTCTATTGTGCGCTGTATTTGTTACCTGCCTAGGGACTGCGGATGTAAATTAGCTTTGTAGCTATAATCCGGCATATTTACATTTGTTTATAACATATGTTCATTGATGTGCATTGTCCCTATCAAATAAATAAATAATAATAAAAAAAAGTTCTAATCAAACTAAACTTTGCAGCGCGTTCGATCGCATCAGCGCACGAGCTGTTTTTATCAGCGCTTATACTGTATGCAAATGAGCTGTATGCAAATGAGACATGAGGTTTGAAGTTTGGTTTGTATAAAACGTAAACAAATGTGCCAAAGCTGCATTAAACACATTATTCCTCAAAGTCTATAATGAGTGGAGCAGTGGAAATGCAGAGCGGTGGAGAGGACCAATCACAGCCCTTATCGTCTGCGTCATTTTGAGGCGTCGTTAGAAAGTTCGGGAGGTGCAGGTTGGACGCTGTGCGTAGGAGCCGCACGTCCACACAAACACGTTTGGATGCAGAATCATAAATTGGGCTTTATCGTCTCCTCCGTGAAAGTCTGACTTCGCCCTCGGGAACTTTCTCCTCTTCAGCCTCGTCCCCTCTCGACTCTCGGCTTCAATAAAACGTCTCCGTCACAAACTTTTGGGCTCAGCGTCGCACACGAAGCGTCAGTCAGGTTTTTTTCTTCTTCCTCGCTGCGTGTGGATGGAAATCTCCGAGCGGAACCACGTTTGAAGAGGAGAGAGAGCGGAGGGAGAAAGTCCTGCTGTGGTTTTAGCTCCTGATGCAGATTTTTATAATGACAGTGATGAAACTGATACCGCTGCTACTTTTTGATGCCACGAGATACTGTATGACCGCCCAACCCTAGGCAAGACAGGAAATAAGTGTGTGGTGTCAAAATAAACTTCAATGCCCTTTCAAAATACGTTCTCTAAAATCACTGCAGTCGTGTAAACACCGTGCATTGCATCAGGAGCTCGGGGAATGACTCATGATGGACTACGGAAAGTTTATAGCCACAGAGGATCGATATAAAACACTTTACGACATCAGACTAAAACTTTACAAGAAAAACTTCGGAAGGAAAAGGCGTGTGGAGCAGACAGCCAAAATGAAATGGTGAGTAACTTCATTAATGCAGTGAGTAGCTTCATTAATACGGCCTCTTCTCGCTGCAAAGCATCGTCTCTCTTGTTGTCAACTTTTGTTTTGTGATTTAAAACATAATTCATCCAATCAAAAATGAATACATAAGTCGGGTGTCCAAACTTTTTTCATCAAGGGCCACATATTAAAACACAGACCAGTGTGAGGGCCAATCGAGGGTCATACACTGAGGGTCAAAACAGTGAGTAATTCAAATCTGTACATTTATAACAGGTTTGAATGACCCTCCAGACCTTTGTTCAGGCTTAGACCCTCAACAGGACACACGTAATTTGCTTGATCAAGGCAAATTTCAAAAAACATGCAGTAAAAATGACTACATGTGAGAGTATGGAAGCCTGAGAGCCAAACCAATTGGTCTGAGGGCCACATTTGGCTCCCGGACAAAGTTTGGTGTTTAAACGTGAGAATTCACAGAGACATCGTCACAGGAGCAGATCTGCTGCTTCTGGTGTAAATTGAAGCTTTTAAAAGTACTTTCGTTTGCAGCTCTGCCGACGGTATGTGTCACTGATGCTCCCGGAGTAAATTCCCAGTTATGGTGACACATTTGTAAGGTTAACTTTTCGGGTGCACTTTAGGGAGATTTGCCCTCTGCATTTGGCCAATCCTTTACTTTAATCTCTGGGTTAAACTCAGACACTAGGGGTAAGGTGGATTAAGTGTCTTGCCCAAGAACACAACAACAACAACGTTCATCTGTGGGTGCTGGAATCACACCACCAACCTGTGGGTCTGTGGATCTGACGCTCAACCAATAATCTTTAAATAAGTAAGTTTTTATTTATATAGCCTTTTTCACAGACATTTACAGAGCATTATTCATTCTCTCTATACCCGATGGTGGTGGTGGTAAACAGTTGGGGTCCTAGGGCAGACTGACGGAAGTGCAGCTGCCAATCTGCCCCATCTCCGACCACCAACACTCGCGCATACTCCACTTTCATACTAGGAAACGTGGTTGAAGGCGGCAGGACCACAAGGCGAGAGTGGGACTCAAACCACCAACCTTCTAATCAATGGACAAACGCTCTACAAACTGAGCTACTGTCGCGCCACAACACCTCAGACAAGAGTAGCGCCTACAGTTAGCATCACACGCCCAGGGAATGTTGACGACATCCACCGAAAGCATCAATAAACACGCGCTCTCATCGTTTCAGCTACAATCCTCCACCGCAGCAGCAGAACCATCCGCCTCCCCAGCCTCTACATCTGCTCGTCACCGCCGTCATAATCCAGGCTCTGAGGTGATCGTGTGAAGCGTTGGATTTATTAAGCGCTTTTACAGAGCGTTCTCCTGTCGCTGCACAGTCGGTGGTGGTAAGACTTAAATGTGACCACAGCCTGCCCGGGGCTATCGTCTGACAGAAGCAAGTCTGCCCCATCTGCCCCATCTGCCCCTCCGACAAATACCAGCCCTCCAGACTAGAGCACCTGGTTCTGCCTTCTGTCTCCCATCCAAGCACTAACCAGACAGAGCCGACCTAGCTTCAGAGATCGAGGAGGTTTAGTCAAGATACAGATATATTTTTGCAGTAGTTTATTCAGTCTTTTTGCAGCACTACAAAGCAAAACATTGACTACAACCCCATGGATCATGACCGAAAGGGTTTAGGCTGAAGTTAAAGCACTTCTAACGCCAAACCCTGTTGAAAAAAATGACAGAATTTCAAGAAAAAAGCAGCGGACGAACAGCAAGTTTGAGTTTACGACTTACAGTATATATAAAAGACGAAATATAAATTAAAACAAACTAAATTTAATACATAATTCATTCAGTTCAGAGCTCTATATCTTTAAAAACTTAACATTTTATACTTTTTTTAAAGGCTTCTACAGTGTTACAATCACTTTTTTCTTAGTTTTATTCTTTCTATCTATTTTGTTTTTCATTTATGGTTGTACAAACTAATAATGTAATGAAGGCACAAAAGTTTATCATTCATGGTCGTATTAAAATGAGAATGGAGACTGTAAGGATTTTTTTCCCTTTATTTCCAAGAACTAATAAATCTTCTGATTCTGAAAAGCTTTCCTTTCACATTCCCAATATTCCCCACGTCTTTCCTTTCACATTCCCAATATTCCCCACGTCTTTCCTTTCACATTCCCAATATTCCCCATGTCTTTCTCAGTCTGTCCTTGGTGAAACTAATCAGCATGGGAGCAGTTTTAGCTGAATTTAAAATACCGGAAACTGCAGATGCATTAAAAAAAAAAATAAAAATCTGAGTAGAAAATAGAAAATCAAATTTCATTTAGAACATGGCGTTCCCAAATCAGTGGCCTGAGTTGAAAGTTTACCGGTCGCAGTGACACAGGCCTAGTCTGAATCTGAGTACACGAACGGCACAGGCTTTGTTTTTACAGTGAAAATGTATTAAAACCTCAAGAAAAAGTAAAAGAAAATAAAGTAAAAAAATGCCTAAAACACAAAATGCATATAAGCCCAAATGATGCGATTCTACGATTCAAAATACAATATAATATAAGAACCATAGGGCCTCTGTAGTGCTGGTTTACGCTTGTTGTTGCCGTACTAATGCTGAAATCCTTTTGTATTATTGCAATGGGCTCTATTCATCCTCTGTTTATTCATTCTCACCCTTATTCCACGTTTACATGAGTGTTTTGGGGAATTCTGCGTCCACATGGAGACACAAAACTTGCAGTTTGCTGATGTCGTCTGCACGCCCAGTGCATAAGTAGATTTTTGCATTTTCAGCTCCCCAAAACGTCGTTGCCATTTAAATGATTTGGAAATCTGGCAAAATGTTTTGCATTTTCCACCCGTTACCGTTACAGCTGTGGTCATACCGGTTTGTCAAAGCCTGATCCCGTCAGATCTCAGAACCTAAGCAGGGCCGGGCCTGGTTAGTACTTGGATGGGAGACCACTGGGAACAACAGGTGCCACAGGGGGGCGCCAGTGGTAAAAAACTGTTGTTGTGTCCTTAGGCAAGACACTTCACCCACATTGCCTCGTATGAAAGTGATGTGTGCGTGGCAGGACTCCCTTGAAAAAGTCATCTCAATGGGGCTTTCCTGGTTAAATAAAGGTTAAATAAAATAAATAAAGCGATGTGTAAAAAAAGTGATACATTTGCGTCACAAAATGTGAACCACGAAAAAGTCAGAGCTCATAATCGCTTGGTACTATTTTCTCTCCGGTCATATCACTGTGCGTTGACACCAGGTGGCGCCGCGCACGAATCCAACACTTTTTTCAGTAGTACAGTGTTTATGTGCTCAGACCGATGACTCACGTCGCAGACAGCGAACGTGAGAGCTACAGCCATAACTATATAAGCTTGTATATGATATATAAGAATATATATATATAAAATGGTGCAGACTTGTGATTCTCCAGGCTGGAACAACAAAACTCCAGGTTCTTCAGCTTGTCCCTCTGTCCCTCCTCTGTCTCTCCGCTGTTCTGACTCCATCTGCTGAATTTGGGCATCAGTATATTCGGGGTCATAAAGATCTCCCCTTGTCTCTGTGCTAAAGGCGTCGTCTTCATCGCCGGTGTCGTCGTCACACGTGTCGTCGTGAACTTTCCGAGCAGTAAACACAGTGAAACAGGCGCGGCGCCACCTGGAGGCAGCGCAGTGATACGACCGGAGAGAAAATAGTACCAAGAGATTATGAGCTCTGACTTTTTCATGGTTCATGTTTTGTGGCACAAATGTCTCACCCTTTTGAACACATAAAAATGCTTTATTTTCGTTTTTTCCCAGCCAACTTGCCGGACACTTTCATCAGCACCGAAACCGGGGAAGAACTCGGCTCACCGGACGCTGTCGGGAGGTAAGTCACTGCTGACGGGGACGTACAGATTCATGTAAAAAATATCGAACTATCCCTTTAATATACTGAACAAACGCATACGATATATGGGAGCTCAAAGTATAACAGGCTATCACCTTAATATTAAAAACACATTCCAGATTTTACGTGTGGATTTCTCTGTAATTATCAGTGCTATCAGGCAAAATTAAAAACTGTAATGGTCCTGACACTCTGCTCTTTATGCCTGATGTGTGTCTGTCGATGTTTTTAATAAGATGGAAGCAAATCAAATCAAAAATCGAGATCAATAGGGGAAAATTAATATCATGAATCTGGTCTTTTCCCCTATCGCCAGCACCGTTAATTATGCTGACCCATGAACCGCGGGTCATTTGTGCTTATTTTATAGGATTAAACTCACCTTCTAATGAGATCAAAACAACAGCGGCGCCGCGTACAGAAAGAGAAACCGGCTCCTCCAGGTTCGCAAGAAGATCTCTATTAATACCACAGCACCATAGGCACAATCGTTTAATAGGCTTATAAAGGCACAGGCCAAAACAACACTGCTCCCTGCGGGGTATTCCAGGTTAATTATACGTTTAATACGAAGTGAGATATTATTCACGATGTTCCCTCATATTAGAAGGTCCCACGCTCTCTTTCAGACGCCGGTGGTCTTTGCGTGGGGAGTTTTCATGTTCTCCCTGCGTCTGGGTGGGTTTGTTTGTCTAGTTTTTTCCCCAATCAGTGTGTACACGTCTTGTTTACGAGCAGGGCGGCCTGGTAAATTCAATTAAAACCAATCGCTTTATTGTCATTGTCATATAAAATCACAACGAAATTATGTTAGAGCATCACAACAATCTAAAATAGGATTGTCACTGGGTATTTTGTGGGGAAATAATATTAAACTGAGGGTGCACACTTAGAGGCGCCAGTTTTGCGCAGCCAAATCACGCTAAAGTCGATCTTTTACTTATAAAATTTTCAGTGCGCGACTTTTTCACAAACTGGACTTTCGTACGCCCCCTGAAAATGACGCACAAAAGCACAAAATGTCTTCTCTCTATTCACGGCCCAAAGAATTTGTCAGGAAAATCGAATGTTTTTTTTTCTGTTTCTAAACTTCGGAATGTGGAGGGATATTTTTGGTCGTGATTCCTTCTAAAGTGAAGCAGCGCTGCGCCGGAGCCGAGCTGAAAAGTTCTCCCCAGAGAACCCCGTATCAGCAACTCACCGGGCTATAAATACCCACAAACAATCACAACTCTGCACTTTATCTGCACTCTCGCTTTTCGTTTTTCCTTCTGTCACGTCTCACTCGTTCTCTTTGACCATTGCCTTTCTCCCTCTTCTCTCATCCCGTTCTTTCCCCCCTGTATTTTCTCTCTTTCTCTACCTCTCTCTACCCATTCTTGCTTTTCTTTATCGCTCCTGTCTCTTTTCTCTACCTCTGTTCTACCTCTTTTCTCTAACCTTTCTCTGGCTCCATCCACACTAGTGCGTATTCGAGTCGTTTTCGTTGCGGATGCAGTGTTCGTCCACACTGATCCGATGGAAAACGGCTCCAGAGATGGAACGATCTGGTGCCGCCATCTCCTACGGATTCACCTGAGCACGGATCTGATATGGCACCGTGTGGACGCCTGAAAAAGTTGACACGCTGACGTCGGAGCTTGAGTTTCCGTCCTTATTGGACCACGTCACTGACTGATTCGCTGATTCATGACATCGGTCATGTGACGCTATTGTGAAAAACAGTTTAAACAAACCTGAGACAAACACGAAACAGCTCAGTAACAATTGAACCTCGTTGTCGGTCCACAAAAAGACTGTTTTCACACTTTCCGTCTTCCTCGGCTCAAAATCGGTTGCTGCAACTTCAGACACGGTGCTCCACTCCACACCTTGTTTTTACCTCCCAGGTGGTGTTGTGACACCAGCCTAATCATGTGACTAGTGTTTCAGACAGTTTCGTGTTGCTGTGTGGATGGGGAAGGCTTTGATTGCGGACACAGAGATGTGTCTGGACGCAAATCGTTTCCCATACGGTGATACGATGATTCGTTTCAGTGTAAATGTAACCTCTGTGTCTCATCTTCCCTTCTGTTCCATCTGTTCCTCTCTCTACCCTCCCTTTTTTGTCTCTCTCACCAAATTTCCTCCCCTTTTCTTGTCTATTGCCCCTTTTTCTATGCTCCCCATCTCTCCTTTTTCACCCCTCTGTCTCTCACCTCTCTCCCTGCCCATTCTCTCTTGTCTTTATCTCTGCTTTCTCCCCCTTTCTCTACTTTTCTTCACTTTTTTCTCTCCCTCTGTCCACTCCTCTTTTGCTCTGTCCTCATCTCTCCTGTCCTCTCTCTCTGGCTGCATCCAAAAATGGAAAATAGCTCTTAGGAAGTTCCTCTCCTTCTCACTGACCCGAGACATACGTCATCGTCCCCCCTGACAAGGACTGTCGGAATTGATCAGTGAAGTTAGGAAGGAGTGAGGAGAGGAGACATTATGCTTCCTTTCATGCGGTAAGGAGCTATGAGGCATCCCATAACCCACTGTGCAGGTCAAACCTAATGTTTCCTAACACTATTGTACGGCGGTCGGCCGATATGGATTTTTTTGTGGACAAATGATTCAGATGAAGTGGGAGATGGAGTGATTAGTGGTGTAAAAATTCACTGTAAATCTTCAATTGATCATAAAACTTAGCGTTGGCTCTACTGGAATTTAAATTGGGTTTGTTTATGTGACATTTACTGTTATTCTGCCTCTTTATGATCATATTTAAATACAGTGGGTCAGCCTAATGGCATTTTTGCTTGACATTCTAGCCAGTAAACAAAGTAAATTATGCGTGTGCTCCGTGGTAATTAATCAAATGCGTAAATGCCAATCACTCACCCCTCTTTTCACAGCTCATTTACATATCAATGCAGGTCCAGAAACATATATACAGCCACTATAGTCACTTTACAGTGGGCTAATAGAAAAGGCCAAACAATATATCGGTCAGGCTCTACTACTGTACAAGTTCTAGACCTCATCAGATTATTAATTAAACCCTTACAATTCCAGGCCATTTTTGTGAAATTACTGTTGTTTTAACCTCTAAAACAATTGCCAGTAAAGGGGAACTCCGGCACATTTGAAGCTAAAGTAGGCACAGATCAGTGTTTCCTCGGTGGAGATCTCACTGAGGCAGTGAGTCTGTCAAGGCAACAAACTAGTGTAGTGATGGGGGCAAGTTCTTCACTTACATAAAACGCCAATTTGCTTCACACTGAAGAAGCTTAACACCACTTTAACCCATCTGACAACTATGGCCAGATTAATTTCAAGTAACACGCGCATAGAAACTCTATGCGCAGGTGCAGGAACTGTTCAGAAACTGCTCGCGGGCGCCAAACTACTCGTGCCTGCCGAAACTGTGCGCGCGAGCAAAGAAACACGCCGCGCGAGACGGAGAACTGCGCGCGTGAGCAAAGAAACACGCCGCGAGAGTAGAAGCAGCTCTTGCGCGAGCAGAGAAACTCCTCTTATGTGGGACAAACCACTCTGCTCGCCGGAGTTGACTCTGCTCGCGGGAGAATGTGGACTAATGGGGGAGGGAACCTGAGGATGACGGCTATTGTGATTGGTCTGTCCTGAGACACAGGACTTTGACAGACCGCCCAAAATTTCCAAACACTGCATGACATGTGCGTTGGCCGCCACTAGGGGGAAACGCTACTTGCTCTGACGCTACATTACAGAATCTCTGTGAATACATGGGTAGAGCCAGAACCATAGATGACAGTTGAGTTTGACAGGTTTAATAATAATAATAATAATAATAATAATTAATAATAATACATTTTATTTAATAAGCGTCTTTCAAGGTACTCAAGGACACTGTACAGTAAACATAAAGTACAAACATAAATTATTAATTAAAACAAAATCAAAGGAAATAGTAATAATGTTGGTAATAATAATAAAAGATGATGATAATAATATTAATATGAACAATAATTTGGCAATAAGATTATAACACAAAATAACAGGACCATTCATAGAATAGATTTAAAATAATAAATGAATAATGAATAAATAATACATTTTTAAAATAAATGCAGGATGAAAGAAGAGCACAGCATTCCAAGACAAACACTTGCTACCCACAGTAAAATTTGGTGGTGGTTCCATCAGGCTGTGGGCCTGTACAGTGCAGGGACTGGAAATCTTGTTAAAGTTGACAGTCGCACGGATTCCAGTCAGTATCAGCAGATTCTGCGAATAATGTTCAAGAAGACAAGACAACAACCCTAAACACTGCTCAAATTCTTACTAAGGCATTTATGCAGAGGAACAAGTACAATGTTCTGTAATGGGCATCTCAGTCCCCAGACCTGAATATTACTGAAAATCTGTGGTGTGATTTAAAGCGGGCTGTCCATGCTCGGGCTCCATCAAACTGGACTGAACTGGAGATGTTTTGTAAAGAAGAATAGTCAAAATACCTTCAACCAGAATCCAGACCCTCATTGGAAGCTACAGGAAGAGTTTAGAGGCTGTTATTTCTGCAAAAGGAGGATCTACTAAATATTGATGTAATTTTTCTGTTGGGGTGCCCTAAGTTATGCACATGCCTACTTTTGTTTAAGTAATTATTGCACTTTCTGTAAATCCTATGAAGTTCATTTCACTTCTCAAATATCACTGTTTGTCTGCTATACGATATATTTAACTGAAATTGCTGATCCGAACAACCAATGATTTATAAAGGAAAATCTTGAAAATGATCAGGGTCCAAACTTTTTCACATGACTGTATACTATAAACTGAACTGGCTCCCAGTTCATTTTCAGTATTCCAATTTTAAATTATCGTCCTTGTTTTTAAATCCCTCCACAATCTGGCCCTCCTCTCTATCTAACCTCCTAACTCCATACCAGCCGCCGTAGTCTTCTCCACTGATGCACATCTGTGGACCATCCCTCAGTCTAGACTCCTGCACATGGGTTTAGGGCTTTCACTGTTGCTGGTCCTAAACTATGGAATGCCCCATTTCACTCGTCAATGCTCAAATTTGTCCACATTCAAAAAGAATTAAAAGCCCACCTTTTTACCCTGGCTTATCCCAATTCCTGAATCCCAATTCATTGTTTCTTCTCATTTTTTATATTATTTTATTTATTATTTATTTTTATTTTATTTATTTTAAAAATGTATTATTTATTCATTATTCATTTATTATTTTAAATCTATTCTATGAATGGTCCTGTTATTTTGTGTTATAATCTTATTGCCAAATTATTGTTCATATTAATATTATTATCATCATCTTTTATTATTATTACCAACATTATTACTATTTCCTTTGATTTTGTTTTAATTAATAATTTATGTTTGTACTTTATGTTTACTGTACAGTGTCCTTGAGTACCTTGAAAGACGCTTATTAAATAAAATGTATTATTATTAATTATTATTATTATTATTATTATTATTAAACCTGTCAAACTCAACTGTCTCATCTATGGTTCTGGCTCTACCCATGTATTCACAGAGATTCTGTAATGTAGCGTCAGAGCAAGTAGCGTTTCCCTAGTGGCGGCCAACGCATGCCATGCAGTGTTTGAAAATTTTGGGCCTGTCTGTCAAAGTCCTGTGTCTCAGGACAGACCAATCACAATAGCCGCCATCCTCAGGTTCCTCCCCATTAGTCCACATTCCTCCGCGCGAGCAGAAGTCAACTCCGAGCGAGCAGAGTGGTTTTGTCCCACATAAGAGGGGAGTTTCTTCTGCTCGCGCAAGAGCTGCTTCTACTTCTCGCGAAGCGTGTTTCTTTGCTCACGCGCGCAGTTCTCCGTCTCGCGCGAGCGTGTTTCTTTGCTCGCGCACAGTTTCGGCAGGCACGAGAAGTTTCGGCGCCCGCGAGCAGTTTCTGAACAGTTCCTGCACCTCGCATAGAGTTTCTATGCGTTGTTACTTTTGAAATTAATCTGACGCCATAGACAACAGCCACGAGTCTAACAAACAAAACGCTCTGCCTGGTTCACTCATTAGTGTCTGGAAACAAAATAACTTTGTGACCTTAACCTTTGTTGATTTCCCACTGCACAGGCCAAAGCCCAAAAGACTCGATCACTGACTCCAGTGGCGTTGAGAGGCTATTTAAAACGTTTTTCAAAAAATATAATTCAATCGTAAATAAATGGAAATAGAAAGTACATCGGTGGTCGAGTCTTTTGGGCTTTTGCATGTGCAGTGGGAAATCAACAGAGGCAGTGTAAGTGGTGTTAAGCTTCTTCAGTCTGAAGCAAATTGGTGTTTTACGTGGAAGTTCAGAACTTGCCCCCATCACTACACTAGTTTGTTGCCTTGACAGACTCACTGCCACAGTGAGATCTCCTCCGAGGAAACACTGATCTGTGCCGTTTTTTGGCTTCTGACAGAATTCGACCTCCTCTAGTGACGACTTTAGCTTCAAACATGCCGGAGTTCAACTGTAATGAACCCTCAGTTGCACACACACAAGTCTGTTTTTTTTTTTGTATGGTCACACCCATACCTGGTAGGTATTTATACACTTTGGAACACACATAAAAAATGATATTTCTCATCCTTGCCCAAATTTTATGTTAAAATGAACAGTCATTTCACTCATGTACAGTCACTTTATTTATGTCAGCTCCTGTTGTCATGAAAAGACTGAAATGCTGAAATAATTCTCAGCGCTGTCGGAGGAGGAGGAGGATGGTGCGCTTGTTGTAGTTTGTCATTTACTGGGAGTTGTAGTTTTGACAGTTATTCCTGCCGCTGGTTTGAAGGATCTGGATCCACCTAAAGCAGCGACAGCTCCATGTCCTCGCCGCTCCTTCCTCCTCCTCGGTCCTTATAGTCGACCTCATGACGTCGCACTCAGAGGTCGGCGAAAAGGACAAGAATGGACAAGGAAGTTGGTATTTTTGCCCATTTTCGGATGGAGCCCAACTCTCCTCTACTCCCTCCCTATTCTCTCCCTCCCGCTCCCTCTCTCCTCTCTTTGTATTGCAGGACTGTGCTTCATTCACCCAGACAAAGCTGTGCTCTATCAGCTCGTGTGTGTGTGTGTGTGTGTGTGTGAGTGAGCTGATCCAGTGGAGAGCTGAAGCCCCACAGGCCCTGGTCCTGCCTGCTGTCGCCAATAACAACAAGATTAAAGCTTCAATAGGTCGTTTTCATGGGAATTCATACCATTCAAACGAGCCATTGAAGGTCACAGTGAAATGGCAGAATGCGCTTTAAAAAAAATGGATGCCAGTGTCTTCTCTCTCAAGACAAATGAAATATTGGGACCTCATTCAGGAATCTTTTCGTAACTTTCACTTTAAGATGCTGAGAGAACTCTGCACCACATTCACAAAACGCTCTTAAGCAGACAAATTCATTCTTAAGTGACATTTGCGCTGAATTCACCAACACCCAGAGCTATGAACACCTCCACACTCATTTATATTTAATCTACATAGAAAATTAATACGTATTTAGTCTCAACTGATTTAGCTTTATAATAATAATAATAATAATAATGCATCAGTTTTATACAGCGCTTTTCTGGACACTCAAAGACGCTTTACAGAGCATTATTTCATTCACTCCAGACCCGGTGGTGGTAAACTACTATTGTAGCCACAGCTGCCCTGGGGCAGACTGACAGAAGTGAGGCGGCCAATCTGCACCATCGGCCCCTCCGACCACCACCACCATTCACACACACCACTTTCATACTAGGCAATGTGGGTGGTGTCTTGCCTAAGGACACAATGACAGTTTTTGCGACTGGCGCCCCCCTGTGGCAACTGGAATTCCCAGTGGTCTCCCATCCAAGTACTAACCAGGCCCGGCCCTGCTTAGCTTCTGAGATCTGACGGGATCAGGCTTTGACGAGCCGGTATGACCACAATAGCTAAAGATATAACGCTCCAGACTTGGGCCCCATCCACACTAGTACGTATTCGAGTCATTTTCGTTGCGGATGCAGTGTTTGTCCACACTAATCAGATGGAAAATGGTGGAGACTGGAGACAGAACGATCTGGAGCCACCAGCTCAAACATATTCACTGGGGCACGGATGTGACCCAGCACTATGTGGAAGAGTGAAAACGGTGATATGCTGACGAAGGAGCTCTAGCTGCCGTCTTTATTGGGCCACGTCATTGTGACTTGTGCCTTCTTGATTCGCTGGGTTCGTGACATTGGTCATGTGACACTATTGCGGAAAACAGTTTAAACAAACCCGAGACAAACCAGAAAAAGGGTAGGTCCAGAAAAGGTCTGTTTTCACACTTGCCATCTTCCTCGGCTCGAAATCAGCTGCTGCAACTTCAGACACCGTGCTCCACTTCCTTGTTTTTATTGGCCACATGACGATGTGACAAAGTGAACCCAGTCTAGTCATGTGACTGCGACTTGCGTTTCAAGTTTCTAATAGTTTCAGTGTAAATGTAGTCTTAAACTATCCATGAATGCAGTGACCTTCTCACATCGATCTTTCTGTACAGCCTCATGGTCCCACTCCTCCTCAAGCTCACTGAAAACTCTTCATTTTACAAACTGACCCTGAAGGTCCTTGACAAAAAGCCCAGACACTGTACCAATGTGAAATTTTAAAGAAACATAACCTATTCAACTTAGACATTTTTACCAATTTTAATAATCTTAATATTTTTTAAGTGTCTTATCTCTGGTGCACCACTGAATTCTGACTTTGCCAGGACCATAAACTACACACACAGAGCTACTACAAGAGGTGCTACTAGTGGTAATTGTGTTGTTCCAGTGAACAGAACAACTCTTGTTCAGTCTATTTCTCTGCCAAAGGGTCCAGGCTGTGGAAATGCAACCAGCAGATTTAAAATTGGAAACTACTAGCAACAAATTTAAAACTAACTTAAAATGATGTTTCCAGCCAAAATCGCACTCACTGAAAATGTAATAATGCCGTATATGGGTCACTGACATGACGCTGTCCAATTGCAATTTCCCCATTAAAAGGGTTCAAATTTCCAGTCGCCTCTCGTGAAGGTTTCACTGTTGAAATCGTTCGTACAGTGTGAGAACATGAACCATGAGCTGTGAACTTTTAAACCCTGAGATTTGGTCGTACAGTTTGAGCTGGAGCTGAGTGAAACCATCGAAAATATCGCACAGTGTTCGTCCGGCAGAAGCCAGATAACCTCTCGGATGGAGTCTGATTGGACTGTGCAACATGCCAAGAGGCCTGGCTGACCTGTGCACCAACAAAGAGGCGCTAAGTCTAAACCATGGTCGCCTCCCACTATAGTTTGTGTGCAAAAGTCACTGTATAGGCGTAAATATTGAGTCTCTGCATGGGAATGTCGGCACAGACTCCTTGTACAAGTGTAGCTTTCTAACATTTGAATAAGTACATTATCTGGACTAGGGATGGCTAAAACTACAAAAAAGCCTCATTAACCAGTTAAAATCATTTAACCGTTCACTTTAAAATCTATTCTAAAATCACAGCCATTTGGCACGTGACAGCGCTGAAGATAAAGGTGTTGGTCAAGTGTTAGAAGCCCATCTGCAACATCGCCGTGGCTCATTTTAGAAAATGACCGAAGAGACGCCGCTTATAGACTGAGGAGCACAAGTCTGTCAATGCCACATGAAGCATTTATACACGGACACGCATGTAAGGCTCAGTTTAACCCAGCAGTCATGACTTAAGTCACAAGACGCTCAAAATCGTGAGGATAAAACGCCAAAACATCCAACAGTCGCCTACACAACAATATCACTTCTATGGAAACTACTGGCTCGTAGCAGCACTAAAGGCTGTAGAGATAAACAGAAACACAGAGAAATCACTCGGCGGGGCAGAGTTAGCACAGGTAGCATAGTTAGCATAGTTAGCACGGTAGCTTTTCTCACTTGTAGAAGAGGTCTGAGGGTGTCGCATTTTGAGGTGATCCATCCATCCATGATGTGAACCTCACGTTTTGAGCCACGAGACCTTGCGCCACAGAAAATGTGTGTTTAGGCTCTGGTCTGTGATCATTTAGAGTGACTCACACTCGGACTGTAGAACGTTGCCGTTCTCAAGCACGATTACGTAGGGTTCCATTTAACCAATGCTCAAAAAATTTGGACCGGTTAACATGGATTTGGTCAACAGTTACCAGTTAACATCCCTAATTTGGACTTTATTTCTGTTTCATGTGTATTTTTGATCTAAGCAGAAACAATCGAACACAAGAGGAAAAGGCTGTTTTCCTCAACAATATTTCCACGTATGATCCAGAGAGTCGTGTTACCTGTGAGGGCTGCGAGCCGGACGAGGGCAGAGGGTTCGACACCATCGGTCCAAACAGATCCACCTCGTTGCTGATTGGCTCAGCTGGACTGGAGCCCCGCCCACTGCTGCCGTCCGGACCGTCTGGAAATCGAACAAAGTATTTCAGGGTTGTCCAAAATACCAAAAATCAGATCTAGACACTCATTTGAGCGATAGCAAGGTATCGATGGCAAGAAAGTCACATTCGCGAGAGAGAATTGAGCCGAAAGTTCCTGAATGTCTTTAGAATGATCTCGAGCTGTATCAGAACAAGTATAGTAGTATCTGTGTCTTTTATTTATTTTATTTATTTATCGCTATTTTGTGATTTTGCTTTTTACTGGTTTTATTGATTTAGGTTTAGTTATGATCAAACTTTGAGCAATTTACCTTTTTTTTGTAGCAATAAAGTGGATTTAGATTTGGAGTACTGTAACACTTAAAAGTGCACTGTGCCAGCTTCTTGTTTCTATGGATACGTCATTGCTCTGTCTGGAATGTTCCACAGTATGACATTATTCAGCTCTACTTTACATTTATTCAATTGAGTTCATAGCTCAGAAATGCCTAGAAAAACAGGCGTTCTGACTGCGAGCGGGGTCGCCTCTCCACAGATCTGACCCGTTGACTTGGTCGGGTTTGGTCTCCATGGAGATAGAACAGTTTAATGCCACAGTGTGAAACAATTCCAGACAGAGCGATAACATCTCAATGGAGAAAAGCATTTGACTCTCTCTAAATTAAAGGTTTAAAGTTCTTAGACCGTCTTAAAATTCTTCCCTCACATGACTTTTTTTCTGTTTATGGTTATGGACGCCATTTTGAGGACCATTATTCATGTTAACATATTTTATTCTGAATTGTTAACTGCTATGATGTTTTGTTTTGTTTTTTTTACATTTTTTGTCACATTTGAACCGGTTTTGTAAGCTGTAATGCTCTCGTGTCCACGGGGAACAGCCCGTCCTCCTCTGTGCACTGATCCTTCATAAATTCTGTCTCATTTGCATCTGGGTTCCAATCGGCATTAAGATTCTAATGAGGCGTCGATCAGGAGCACCTGCCTCCGCTCGTGTGCACCCGTCACTCCTCTGGAAAACACATGGAATTATGACATAGCTGTCGACTATATTGCCCCAGGACACAAAGGCTGGAAGCGATTCAGATCAGAGGGGAAGTAACCACGGGCTTTGGGTTGGACCTGCCGCGCATATGATTTTTCAGGCTGCGTATTAATTGCTCGTTTTTTTTTAGTTTTTTTTTTCATTAGACTGATATCTCCAATGCGATATATGCACAGAACAGACTCACCATCAGCAGAACATCCTCTGTCACAGAAAGAACACTCATATTCCACTGTCCTTTAGTCAAAAATGTAAAAAACATAAACAAATGTGCGCAAAGCTTCATTATATCATCAAATGGGCTGATGTGGCTTTATAGTAGTTATGGTTTATATGTTGTAAAGTTGAGTTTATTTCTTTGCAGAAGATTTTAATGAATAATCTGCTGCAGTGTAGAACTTGTAGAACAATGTGAACGTCTGTGTCGATCGAATAATATTTGAAATAAAACGAATTTTGCATCGCCTGAATCGTCGCGTGTTGAGGGACTATTTTCTCATATATCAGTCCGCCGCTGCTGAGCTTCTATCAGGAAGTACAACTCACTGCTGCTCAGACGTAAATCCTTCAAATGCAACGGTTGGTTTTACTTCTAAAATGATTCTCTGGACACAGACGTTCACAGGGACAGTCTGGAGTTCTAATAGTTTTTCCTCGGGTCTGTGGAGTGGGTCAGACTGTTTTTAGTGACGACTATGGCCATTGACATGCACTAGCCTAGCACCAGCACCTCTGCAAATCATAGAGCGTATATATGAGTGGACTAAGTGAGTGTGACGTCACCCACAGTGTCAGAGTCGCTTAAATGAGGCTCCTGATGCCACAGTTACAGGAGCGAATCTGGAGCCAGGTCCATATTTGGAAATCCGACCGTGAGTATCATAGCAACACAAGAGCCAATCACGACTGAGGAGGTTAAATGTGCCGCCCTCCTCAGAGCGGAGATACTCTGCACCTGCACGAACCGCTGTGTTTCAGTGATTCTTGAGAATAATAAGGAAACTTTTAGCTTTTATTATCAAACTTTAATAAGTTTAAGTCATTGATTTATGTTCTATGTTCTGTTACGTGCGAACAACAATAGAGTCGCAATTTAACAAAATTCACTTTACTTTATCTGTTGTAGTTAAATTATGCTAGTTAAGATTCTAGTAACGTTAGCTATTTTAATTGTTTGAAATATTTTGTCATTTTATTTCAAAATTCGAAGCAGGAAAACGGGAATGGGACTGAGGACCGAAACTAGCAAACCTCTTGCTAACGCTCGGCGACAGGGACCTTCCGTAATGAAGGCGTCTGATTGGTCCGTTATTTATGTTCATATCTTGAATTAGGAACAAGATAGAGAAATGAAAAATTCATACAAACATTTTAAGGCCAAAATGACGAGGATCAGTGCAGCAGAGAGAGAGGAGAGAGG